>LOJH01036711.1:4396-15448 GCA_001685095.1 Ellobius talpinus | reverse complement strand
TAACAGCATTATTTGTAATAGCCAGAAACTGGAAACAACCTAGATGCCCCTCAACCCAAGAATGGATAGAGAAAATGTGGTACATTTACACAATGGAGTACTACTCAGTGCTGAAAGTAATGATATCTTGAAATTTTCAGGCAAATGGATGGCTCTAGAAAAAAAACATATTGAGTGTGGTGACCCAGACCCAGAAAGACAAATATAATGTGTACTCACTCATAAGTGGCTTTTAGATATAAAGCAAACAAAACCAGCTTATAGTCCATAACCCCAGAGAACCTAGACAGCAAAGTGGACCTTAAGAGAGACATACATGGATCTACATAGGAAGGAGAAAAAGACAAGAAGATCTCATGAGTAAACTGGGAGCATGGGGGTCACAGGAAAGTGTAGAAGGGGAGAGGGGAGGAAGGGAGGGGAGTGAAGAAAAATGTATAGCTCAATAAAAACAACAAAAAACCCCAATTAGTGTCCATTTGTACTTAAGTTTCTTTTATATTTACTTTTTAAAGAAATTTAGACTTCTAGGGTGCAGCAGTTAGGAACACTGGTTGCTTTTCCAGAGGACCCAGGTTCAGCTCCCAGCATTTCCATGGTGGCTCACAACCATCAATAACTCTAGTTCCTATAGGTCCATTGCCCTCTTCTGACCTCCATGGGTACTGCACATGTGTGATACACAGATATATACACAGGGAACCTTCCCCCCCAGAAATTAAAATTTAATTGTAAAAATCTTAAACAAACAAACCTTTAGGTTTCTGTAGGGGCTTCTCTCAAATGGTCTATTTGTCACCTTGTGGTTTTTATCAGTGACAGAAAAGGGTGGGCTGGCTGCACAGAAAGCATAGAAGACCCCAGAACTTTTAGGTCTGGTAGTGGCAGTGGCAATGATGTCAAGGAGGCAGCGAGGTGAAAGAAACATTGAGAACTAAAGGACCAGATAACCAATACTCAGAGCTGTAATATTAGGACATGACAAAGGAGTTTCACAGAGTGACTGAGGGGAGAGTGTCCAAGAGTTTAAGATAACAGAGAAGCCCAAGACTATGTAGAGACTTTGATGAGCAAAAGGCAGGAATCAAGGTACTGTAAGTCCTAGTCACCAGAAGAGTCAACAGAGTTGTCCAGTTAAATAGCTGAGGGTCCCCAAACCCAAATCTTGTGTTCTGTAACCCTATCTACTGGATGCTGATACTCCCAGGCTAGCCTCCAAGCAATACACCTGTCTTGAGTGTCTTTTGCAATAAGCCTCAAGTCCAGGCAGCTTGGAGCCACAAACCTCTAGTTCTCAGTGCTTAGAACCCTAAATTTCAAGCCTCTGAATTTACAGGCTCAGCTCATGAAATTCAGGATTGTTTACACTAAGGGGGCTGCCCCTCTGCCTATCAGTGATTTTGGTCTAGATAGTGCATGGGTGTCTGCGTGTGGAACACAGGTAACCATTAGGAAATGTGCTCAGTACTGGTGTCAAAGAATGCCTACAATCAGAGGGAAAATCTTACTCACACACTTGTGTTTGTAACCGTGGATCTTTGCGAAGCTGGGCTTACTCTTAGCCATTACGTAATGGTTTGTTTCGTTAGGTTGAATGTAGAAGCAGATACGACGCATTCATCTTCGATAGTGGCATTTCACTTGTATTTTAGTAAACAAAGCTTGCCTGAAGATCAGAAAGTGAAACAGCCACACTGGAGAACCTTACAAACCAGACATCAATGACACACACCTTTAATCCCAGTAGCCACACTAGTTTGCCCTATAAACCAGGTGGTAGTGGTGTACACCCTTAATCCCAGCACTAGAGAGATTATAAAACAGGAGGAGACAGCTCTCAGTCTCAGTCTCATTCTGAGATTCCTGGAGGCAGGATTGCCACTTTTGGATTGAGGTCAAGGTAAGAACCGGTGGCTGTCTGTTTTGCTTTTCTGGTCTGCAGGTTGAACCCCAATATCTGTCTTTGAGTTTTTATTAATTGTGCTACAATCTTCAGATAAGATATTTAAAATACTAAAAAAAATACTTGCAAAATTTACAAGTTTCTCTCTATGTTTTTCTGGTTCATGACTATAATTATTTTTCATAAAATAGAATTGGTTTAACATGAGTGAGTTTATTATTCTTGCAACAATGTCATCTACTTCTTTAAAATGAATTATATACCTTAAAATGTCTTGCTTGGGTATTTATTTTAAATTTTTTCTTTTTATTGAAAATGGATTTTTCTCATATATCCTGATTCTAGTTTCTCCTCCCTCTGCTCTTTCAGATCCTGCCTACTGCCCTCCCACCCAGATGCACCCCTTTCTATCTTCCAGAAGAAGACAAACTGGCTTCTAAGGGATAATAATAAGATACAATAAAATAAGATAAAACAAAGCTAACACATTGGAGTTGAACAAAAACAAACAGCAGGAAAAGAATCTAAGAGAAGGCTCAAAAACTTGACCCTCTGTTTGCAAACTCAGGAATCCCAGAAAAACACTAAACCAGAAGCCATTGTATATATGAAAAGGACCTGTAAGGTAAAAAGCCATTATCTGTTGCAGGACATCTAGGATGTTTCTAATTCCTGGCTCTTATGCATAGAACAGCAATGAACATGGTTGAGCAAGTGTCTGTGTGGTAGGATGAAGGGTTCTTTTGGCCCAAGAGTGGTTTAGCTGGCTCCTGAATGTATTAATTCTCACTATCCTGAGGACTGCCACACTTCCGTAGTGACTGTACCAATTGTTACTCCCACCAGCAATGTAGGAGTGTTCCCTTTACTCTACATCTTTGCCAGCATGAGCTGTCACTAGTTTTATTGATCTTAGCTAGTCTGATGGGTATAAGATGAAATCTCAAAGTAGTTTTGATTTGCACTTCCTTGATGGCTAAGTATGTTGAACATTTCTTTGTTTTTCAGCCATCTGAGTTTCTTCTCTTGAGAATTCTGTTTAGATCTGTATCCCATTTTAAATATTGGGTTGTTTTCTTAATATATAGTTTTTTGAATTCTTTTTATATTTTGGATAGTAGCCCTCTATTGGATGTGTAGTTAGAAACAACAACAACAACAAACAAAAAAAACTTTTACCATTATGTAGGCTACTGCATTGTCTGAATGACCTTGTCCTTTCCCTTTCAGAAGCTTTTTAGCTTCATGAGGTCCCATTTATTAATTGTTGGTCTTAGTGCCTGCACTATTGGTGTTCTGTTCAGGAAGTCTTCTCCTGCGTCAATTTGTTCAAGGCTATTCCCCACTTTCTCTTCTACCAGGTTCAGGATATCCAGCTTTCTGTGGAGGTCTTTGATCCATTTGGACTTGAGTTTTATAGAGGGTGAGAGATGTGAATCTAATTAATTCTTCTACATGTAGACATACAGTTTGACTAGCACCATTTGTTGAAAATGTTAGTTTGTTGTTGCTACTTTTTCAGTATATATTTCTGGTTTCTTCACCAGAAATCAGGTGTCTGTAGATATGTAGATTCATATCTGGGTCTTCACATCTGATTCCATTGACCAACATGTTTGTTTTTGTGCATGCTGTTTCAGTTACTATAGCTCTGTAGTACAGTTTGGAATTGGGGCTGGTGATACCTCTAGTAGTTCTTTTTTGTTATTCAGGATTGTTTTAGCTCTCCTGGGCTTTTTGTGTTTTCATATGAAGCTGAAAATTGCCCTTTCAAGATGTGTAAAGAATTGTGTTAGCATTTTGATGGGGGTTGCATTGAGTCTGTAGATTGCTTTTGGTAAGATGGCCATTTTTACTATGTTAATCTTGTTGATTCATGAACATGGAGATCTTTCCATCTTCTGATATTGTCTTCAAGTTTTTATCAAACAGATCTTTCACTTGCTTTGTTAAAATTACCCTAAGATATTTTATATTATTTGAGACTATTGTGAAAGGTGCTTCCCTGATTTCTTTCTCAGCTGGTTTGTCAATTATATATGGGAGAGCTACTGGTTTCTTTGAGTTAATTTTGTATTCAGCTACTTTGCTGAAAGTGTTTATCAGCTGTAAGAGTTTCCCAGTGGAATTTCCAGGGTAACTAATGTCTATTATCAGATCATATGTAAATATACTTTGACCTCTTCCTTTTAAATTTGTATCACCTTGATCTCCTTCAATTGTTTTATTGCTCTAGCATAGAATTGGTACATTTTGAATAGGTATTTATTGAATAGGTATTCAGAGAGTGGAAAACTTTGCCTTGTTCCTGATTTTAGTGGAATTAGTTTGTTTCTCTCCACCTAAGGCAATGTTGCCTATGAGCTTCCTGCAAACTTTGTAACCCTAATCTCTTCAGAACTTTTAATATGAGGAAGTGTTAGACTTTGTGTTAGATGCCTTTCTGTATCTAGGATCATATGGTTTTTGCTTTCAGTTTGTTTATATGGTGGATTACATTTATCGATTTATGTATGTGAACCATCCCTGCATCTCTGGGATTAAGCCTAATTGCTAATGGTGGATGATCTTTTTGATGTGTTCGTGGATTCGATTTGAAAGTATCTTATTGAGAATTTTGCATCTAATATTCATAAGGGGAATAGGTCTGTAATTCTTTTTCTTTGTTGGATGGTTTGTATATCAAGGTAACCATGGCCTCATTAAATGAATTGGGCAATGTTCCTTCTGTTTCTGTTTTGTGTATTGGCATTAATTCTTCTTTGAAAGTCTGGTAGAACTCTGTGCTAAAATCATCTGGCCCTGGCTTTTTTTTTTTAATTTGGGAGACTTAATGACCACTTCTATTTCATTAGTCTGTTTAAATTCATAAGTCTGTTTAAATTGCTTCTCTTATCTTGATTTAACCTTGGTAAATTGTATGTATCAAGAAAATTATTTCTTTAAAGTTTTTCAATTTTGTAGAGTACAGACTTTAAAAATATGTTCTTATGAGTCTCTAGATTTTCTTGGTGTTCGTTAGTGATGTCTCCCTTTTCATTTTTTGATTTTGCTAATTTGGATCTTCTGTCTCTGCCTCACATTTTTTAGATAAGTGTCACCCTTACTGATTTTCTCAAAGAACCAACTTTCCATTTCATTGATTCTTTGTATTGTTGTTTGTTTGTTTCTATTTTGTTGATTTCACCTCATGTTTGATTATTTTTTTCAGCCTACTCCTTTTGTGTGTGATTTCTTCTTTTTGTTCTAGAGCTTTCATGGGTCCTGTTAAATTGCTAGTATGAGATTTCTCCAATTTTCTTAATGTAGGCATTTAGTGCTATAACTTTGCCTCTCAGAACTGCATTTATTATGTCCTATAAATCTGGACACGTTGTGTATTCATTTTCATTCAAGTCTAGAAAGTCTTTAATTTCTTTCTTGACCCATTTTTCATTCCGTAGAGAGTTGTCCAGTTTCCATGAGTGTGTACTCTTCCTCTTGTGTCTGTTGTTGCTATCGAGCTTTGGTCTGAGGTGGTCTGATAGGATGCAGGGTGCTATTTCAGTTTTCTTGTATCTCATGAGACTTGCTTTGTGTCCAAGTATGTGGTCAGTCTTGGAGAAAGTTCCATGAGGTGCTGAGAAGAAGGCATAATAATAGTGTTTTTGTTTATTTGTTTTTTACTTTATTTTTTTATGAACTTTGGGTGCCCTTGTGTTTGATGAAGAATTGCAATGTTTTCTTGGTGGATTTTTTTTGATAAATAGGTAGTGTCCTTTTTTAATCTCTTCTGATTAATTTTGGTTTAAAGCCTGTTTTGGAGGGTTATTAAAATGGCTACACTAACTTGCTTCTTAAGTCCCTTTTCTTGGAATATATTTTCCTATCTCTTTATCCTGAAGTGATGTTTTTCTTTGATGTTAAGGTGTGTTTCTTGGATGCGGCAGAAGGATGGATGCTGCTTTTTATATTCATTGTTTTAGTCTGTATCTTTTTATTGGGAAATTGAAACCACTGATGTTGAGAAATATCAATGACCAATGATTGTTGATTCCTGCTATTTTGTTGTCATTGTGGCGGTGGTGGCATACGTATTTTTTCTTTTGTGTGTGTATGTGTGTTTACCCTCTTTTGATTTGCTGTTCTGAGATTATTCCTTGTGTTTTCTTGAGTGTGGTTAACCTCTTTAGGTTGGAGTTTGTAGTGATATTTTATTTGTAATCTAACAAAGCTTTCCTGAAAATCAGAGTGTAGAGCTCAGCCACTAGTTAGCCATAGAGGCCAGGCAGTGGTGGCTCACACCTTTAATCTCGGCACTCCACAGACAAAGGCAGAATCTCTGTGAGTTCAAGGCCACCTGGCCTACATGAGATTGAGTCTGTCTAAAATGAAACAGAATTTATGCAAAGGCAATCCCAGAAGTTGGGATCACAAGTCTTTAATCCCAACACTAGGGAGGTGGAGACAGGAGTGACATGGCYGGGTGGAGAGAGGACTGTAAAAGGTGGGAGGAGACAGGAGCTCAAGGCAGCCTGAGGACTCAGTCTGAGATGCAGCCTGAGGACTCAGTCTAAGATGCAGCCTGAGGACTCAGTCTGAGATGCAGTCTGAGGTTTCATAGAGACAGCAGTCAGTCTGAGGATTCGTAGTGACAGGACTGCCCCTTCAATCTGAGCATTGGTAGAGGTAAAAACTCTCTAGTGGTTGGCTGCTCTGTTTCTCTATCTTTCAGCATTAACCCCTAGATCGGACTTTGGGTTTTTTATTATTAAGAACGATTAGAATTTGTGGCTACAGGAGGTTTCCTTCTAGTGTCTTCTGTAGATAATTTGTAAATTGGTAATACTTATTTTTTTAAAATCGCGGAATGTTCTATTTTCTCCATCTGTACTCACTGAAAGTTTTGCTCGATATAGTAAGCAGTCTAAACTGGCATCTATGGTTTCTTAGAGTCTGTAAAACATCCGTCCAGGTCCTTTAGAGTCTCCATTGAGAAGTCAGGTGTTATCCTAATAGGTTTGCCTTTATGTGTTACATGGTCTTTTCTCTTGTAGCTTTTAATAAATATTCTTTCTTTGTTCTGTGTGTTTAGCATTTTGATTTTTATGCACCGAGGAGACTTTCTTTTCTAGTCCAGACTATTTGATGTTCTATATGCTTATGGTACCTTGATAGGCATCTCTTTCTTTAGGTTGGGGATTGAATATGGAGAAGAAAAGAGAGAAGATCTGAAGCTCACCTGCCTGTGCTGCTGGCTTCCTTGCTTCTCTGGCAGGCCTGGATATTGGGTTCCCAGAGAATGCCTGCTGGAGTTGGGGGCAGAGAGGAGGGAGAAGCCACAGCAGGTATCTGCTAAAGAGATGAGGATTAGACTGGGGGATTGTGCTGGGAAGATGGGGGGATGAAAATCTGCAGTTAGGCTATCTGTTTTCCAGTCAGAATGGCTTGTGGGTTCCCAGGGAATACCTGCACGAGTTGGGGCTGGGATAATCTGCCTGCATTTATTAAAATGGCAGTGCTTCAGAAAACTGGTGGTAAAAATCTTTGACTAGAGGAAGCTATTATTGTTGCAAATTTGATCAAAACAGAAACACAATCACGTCTCACATCTTAATTTTGGATATTTTGATAGTTTTGGTAATTGCTAAACACAGAAAGTAAAACTTTCAGTTGTCTCTTCAGAAGATGGGCATGGATTCTCCTCCAGTTAGTTCATGTGTCTGTGAATGAATGTTATATTTACTAGATGAGGCAAGATTTGAGAGAATAAAAATCACCATTAAAGCAAGAGAAGTACCGTGCTCTCAAAGGATGTTTTGAAGAGGCTCTTAGAGCAGCTGTGGCGTTTGGAGCCACTACATCTTGTTGAGTTCATTTCAACTAAATATGCACGAGGGAGGAGTAAATATAAGACCAGAGTAAGGGCTGAGAATGTGCCGGGGTCAGCCGGGAGGGGGACATGAAAGTGTTTCCTATCAGAAGCTCAGTGTGTAGCCGCAGAAATGTAACCAAAGCGCGAGCTCCTTCTGTCCTAGGTGCAATATCGAGCAGCCAGAGTTCATCATGACACTTTCTACCATCTTGAAAACATTCCACACACACAACTGGGAGACAAAGCCATGTCTTGATAAATCGATCCCTCAGACCCCACTCTCTCAGACTGTCCCTCTGCACCTCAAGATTTTATACCTTATGGGGACTGCAGTATGGTAAGATTCAGAAGAGGTGGGAAGTGTGTCTTTCTCTGTAAAGAGAGCAAGGGAGTAGTAAGGGAGCAGTTGCAGGGCTCTGAACCCAGCTTGCCCTCCAAGCATGGTTCCGGAGGGTCTATTTGAAGGGGTGGGCCTGGTAATTGATTACTTTAAAATGAAAAGAAACTGCTGCTGTGTTCCTTTAAATTTGTCCAGTGGGTTGAAAGTATTAGAGCACTTTGCTAGCTATTGCTTTCCATTTAGAAATGCGAGGAAAAACTTTTACCGTATATAAAATTTTATGTGTGAGTGTTTTGCCTGCATTTATGGCTGTATATCATGTGTGTTTCTGGTGCCCATGGTGACCAGAAGAGGGCATCAGCCACGTGGATGGTGGTAATCAAACCTATCAAGTCAAGCCAGTGTCCTTCACTGATGAGCCATCTCTCCAGCACCCAAAGCTCTTTTTCTGCACTCAGAACTTAACATCATTGGACCCTCTCAGGCTTCCTCTTTAACCACCCCCATTCCTTTGTGTCAGTCACAGACACCCAGAAATACTTCATACAGGGGAGCCCCCCATGTCAGGGGCCTCACTAGGCTTTGACTCATCTAGCTTGATGTGAGATTCCCCTCTGTATGCTAGGAATATGTTTTATTACCATTGGTTAATAAAGAAGCTATTTCGGTCAATGGCTTAGCAGAGTAAAGCCAGGTGGGAAATCCAAACAGAAATATATATAGAGAGAGTAAGCAAAGCCAGAGAGATGCCAGGTAGTTGCCTAAGGAGAAAGATGCCCAGAACCTTTCCAGTAAACCACAGCATTGTGTCAATACACAGATCAATAGAAATGGGTTAATTTAAGATATAGGCACTAGCTAGGAATACACCTAAGCCATTGGCCAAACAGGGTTGTTCTGTGTGATTATTTGGCATGGGCTCCATTTACATTGCTCATCCACATCAGAGAAGCTTCTTACTGTGGCAGATGGGGACTGACACAGAGACCCACAACTGGACAATGTGCAGACAGTGAGAGAATTTGGAGCACTTAGGCTTACATGGGATGTTGTCATCGAGTCCCTCCTCTTGGAGCTCAGGGATATGTTCAGAAGAGGAGGCGAGGGGCAGGATTGTGAGAGGTAGGAGGGATAAATGGCTCCCAGGAAACAGTATCTTCTGAATACAACACTGGTGCACATATGAACTCACAGAGACTGAAAGTATGCACAGGGCCTGCATGTGTTCAAGTCAGATGAGGTCCCAGTGCTGAGAGGGGAAGTAGATATGGGCTCCCACCCTGGACCCAGAAATTATCTACAATTGATACCCATTTGCAAAGAAAAAAATAGTTTTCTCCAATGGAGTCTTACTGGGAACAGTCACCACATTTCAGGCTAGGCTCCATGGCCAGCAGTAGATGGGCAACAGAAAAGGAACTCAATGGTATTTTTTGTAGACTTATTCTTGTCTCATATAGCTTTTTTGGGCATTTTTTTTTGTCTAATTGTCTTTTGCTTGTATATTTTGGTTTCTGTTTTTGTGTGTATTTCTTGTTTTGTTGCTGTTGTTGTTTTAAAGAGATACAGAGCTGGGCGGTGGTGGTGCATGCCTTTAATCCCAGCACTAGGAAGGCAGACAAAGGCGGTTTTCTGTGAGTTTGAGGCCAGCCGGGTCTACAGAACTAGTTCCAGGACAGTTAGGGCTATACAGAGAAACCTTGTCTTGAGAACACAAAAAAGAAACAAAAAAGATAGAGAAAGAAAGGATATGGATTTTGTTCAGTGGGTATGTGGGGAGGATTCAGGAGTCAGGTAAGAGAAAAGCATGATCAAGAATATGAATGGAAAAAAATCAATAAAAATCAAATGGAAATAAGATTAAATTAACATTCCTCTTCTCCCTTAAAGTCATATTTTATCTCTTGCATTTGAAATTTTTTGAATACTTACTTTTCAGTGGGAATGTCCTCTCTTAGGAGATCAGCAAGCCTATATGTAGACCACACACGTTCACGGTAGGAATGTAAACTATACATAGGGGACGTCTGCTTTACCTGACACCTGCTTAAGGGCTGCAGAACATTGGCCTGGGATCCATTAACTTTGCTTTTATTATTAGCAGGCTTCTTACTTCTAGAATGAAGGCTGATTAAGGAATACTTACACTTTGTGTAAATTCCCTTGATTTTGAGTTTTTTGTTGAGATATTGAAGGCAAAGGTATTTTTCCTCTTGTGTAGTGGTGGCAGATATTAACTTAGCCTGCATGTCATAAATTGATCCCATCAGGAATAATGTAAAATATGGGTAGATATTGGCTAGTAACCCCCAAATCTTCTTATTTGGAATCAGAGTACCTGAAGTCCTCCCCAAATGTGCATTGCCCAAGTGGACAAGCACATTGCAAATTCTTTTACTGTGCCATTCATCTACACCAGTGAGGTTGCTGGGGCCAATTCAACCAGCACAGAAGGGTTGTGAAGAAATGCTGAAGAAAGAGAAAAGCCTGCAGAAGCTTGTAACTGGAGAGCTTAAGAAGGGTGGGGACATGAACAGAATATGCACAATTTCCCCTTAAAATAACCTCAAAACTGTTTATCACGAACTAGCTTAGAGCTAGAGTCCAGTTTTTATCTGGGGTAACAATGCAAAGGGTTGTGATTCCAGGGCTCTGAAAACTAATTTCTGTTAATATCTTACATGAACATATTTGAGTGGTAACTAAAGTGACTATCCTGAGTTCTCTTCTGTACCTGTTCTTTCCTCATTGCTATGACAATATACCTGATATGAAAAATCTGAAGGGGAAGGGCTCATTTTGGATCAGCTTAAGAAAACAATACATTTCCCAACCTCTCTGACTCAAAATAATCACACAGAAACTATATGATTTAAATTACTGCTTGTCCAATCACTTAAGCGTATTGCTAGATAATTCTTATATCTTAAATTAACCCATTTCTATTAATCTGTG
>LOJH01036710.1:0-15448 GCA_001685095.1 Ellobius talpinus | reverse complement strand
GCTTAAATGAATACAATTTGTGTGTTGTTATTTTGGGGTATAAACTAGCCGTGCCAGAGCCAGCTGGGACGAAAGCAGGCCCGCTCCCCCATTCACTACAGTAAGGGCACAATCAGCAGTGTTAAATACAAGTGCAATAATAGACAGCAGATTCCTAGAGCCCAGGCATCCAGTATGCCTGAAGAGCTTCATCCCTGCCGAGTGCAGGCCAGTATTCCTCTCTTCTTCCAGGTACTGGAAACTACTCCCCATTCTGCTCCCCATTTCTCTGCTTGACTATTTTGCATCCCTAGAATCAGTGGAATAAATATTAGTCCTTTTGTGACTGGCTGATCTCTCTCAGCATAATGTTCTCCAGGTCACCCATGCTACTGCTCACGACAGATTTACCGTGCAGGCTTCAGCAATTTGATAGTCATTTGATTGCTTTAAATATTTATGTAGCTCCATTCTACAGATGGTATTAAGATTGAAATTAACACTAAAAACACATTTCTTGATTGTACTTAAATTATTAAGAATGGTTATGTCTTTTCGTTTCTCTGTTTTGAGAAGAAAGCAAAGACTATCTTATGGCTCACAGCCACTTTTTGATTAGCAAAGAAAAAGATGAATCCCAATTACTGGCTAATGAGCAGTGGAGATAAATGGGGAAATCTGGTCGCTTGCCTAGTCCCTTGATGTTAGTGATCTCATTCTACTCAGTGGAATCCAGGAATCTGTATCTTAGAACAGACAAGATTAGGGGCCAGCAAAATGGCTTAGTACACGAAAGTACTTGCATCAGGAGCTGAGGACTTGGGTTTGAACCCTTGGACCCACATCATGGAAGGACACTCTCCAAAGCTGTCCTGTGAGCTACACCCACACACTGTGACACATGCACATACATGTGTGTGCCCACCCAACCCAGTGAGGAAATAATGTAATATATACAAAAACAAGATTCCCAGTGTCAGCAAGCTGTGCAGACTTCAGTGAGACCGAAACTTTTTCATCCTGCATACCCGGGTGGGGCTCTCCATTTTCCACCGCAGCTACAACCCAACTTCAAGTTCAAACAATCATGGAACCTTTTCACTTCCAACCCTCTTCCTTCTCAGTTTCAAATGCTTTTCCTTAAGTAAAAACCAGAGAGGCCGTGAGAAATTTCTTTGAACTGTGGACTGCGGTGGATTCTGGACTCTCACCAGTTCTAGCTAGTTCCCATGTGATCAGCTGTCCACTATCAAAGGGAAGGTCAGGAGGAATCTATAGCCTAGGACATTTTCGTCATTAGAACCTAGTTCTAATGACCATGGTACTGGCATTGCCTGGTGTAACTTCTCACCATCTTCTTACCCATGTTTACATGTACATATCTTGGCTACTTTTCTCTTGCTGTCAGAAAATACCATGATCCAGGCAACATATAGAAAAAAGAGTTTATGGGGGGCTTACAGTTTCAGAGGGAGAGTCTATGACCACCACGGTGGGGAGTGTGGCAGCAGGTCATCAGGCATGGGACTGAGCAGTAGCTGAGAGCTTAGATCCTGATACACATACACAAGGCAGAGAGACCAACTGGGAATGGCTCCGGGCTTTTGAAACCTCAAAGCTGCCAGTGATGCACCTCCTCCAACAAGGCCACACCTCTCTGACAAGGTCACATACCCTAATCCTCCTTAAACAGTTGTACCAACTGGGGACCAAGTAGTTAAACCTATGAGCCTGTGGGGTCCATTCTCATTTAAACCACCACACATTTATGTTGTTAACAAGCTACTTGTATTTTAATTATTTTATCACATTTGAAATATATATGAACAGGTAGAAACAATTTTTGTCATATATTTTCTTAATGTCATCACATCAATTTTTCATTATCTGGTATGGTGACAATTATCACAGAGGACAGAGATATTATTTTTCTTTCTCACTACTAAACATTAGCATTTTATACATTAAGAGGATCAAACAATGCTTCTCTAAAGAAACACACAATTCCCTAAAACTATAATAAAAGCGGAGCATTTATCTTATGACCAAAGAAAGCACACAACCTATTTTAAAGTTACATCAATATTTCTAGGTCCGTAAAAGCTATTTGACACAATGCGGCACTTCGCAGCTCCCCAGAGAAAGGAACTATGCAAGGCTAGAATACTAACTCCTGTGTTCACGGTTCTCACTGGAGCAGAATTTACAAGGCTGCACTTGAAGAGATACAGTGATGTGTGAGCCAGCACTGGCACCCTCAGAACTGCCACAGGTATAGCGCTAGGTCACTGTGGTCACTGAGTCACAGCTTCTGCAGAACATCAAGGGAATCGGGTTGAGGTATAGCTTGATGTTCAGTTCGGGATCACTAGGAATAGTGATTGCCTTTGGAAACCCCCGTCACATGGTCACAAAGTCCTTACACATCCCTTCTTTGGCGGGGCGGCGGGGGGGCAGCTTGCATTATAATATCTTTCTTTTGTTCCAGCTTCCACTACACAATGTCTGTCCCTTCTTAATTATAGCAGATAGATCCCTTCCCCTACGAATCATTTCCTCCCAGCATAGCACAATCTACCTGGCAGGGACTGCTGTAAACATCGAACATTCACTGGAAGCCAGAGTGGGTCTCGCATCATCCAGGCAACTCACTGATGACGAACTGGGATTACTACAGCAGAACAGGGCATTATGGCGCAAAACCACCAGATTACAAACTGAATAGATTCCTTAATATAAATGGGAAGCTATGAAATTGCTTCATTTCATTGCAGTCAGCAATATGTGAACTGAATTTCTTCTGCTGCTCTGTGTAAGAGCTCATCTCACTTTTCCTGCTGGGGTAGATCTTCACTTTGGGTTTCTAGAACCATTCCCGTATCTTCCGTCTGCAAGCACTATAGAAAGTTTGTCGTTCATTCATGAATTCTGTTCAGTCCTTGGACTGTGGATCAGGCTCTAGGTCATAATTCATGTCCACAGTATTAATTCAAAGCACACTGATGCCCACACTTTTCTCCACCAACTCATGTTTACCCACTGTCACGGTAAGCCGGCAGCAATTAAGTTTTCTGCCTCAAGCCTGGTGGTCAGCATTCTTGTGAGGGGACACACCCAGTCATGAAGGCTTCCTCATAGTTGAGGTGTGTCTATTCACAATTCCCCGCCCGAGAACTTGCTGCTGAACCATGAAGCGGTAAGAGAAGAAAATGCTGACACATTTCATGGATACCCCTAGAGACTTTTACACTTGGATACCTATTATAAGCACCTCTGAAATAATTTTCCACTAAAATTACCTTCTTTGGAAAACTGTACAGCGACCCTCAAAAAAGCAGCAGAGAGTGACCACATTATTCAGGAATTCTATTCCTAGGTAGCCCAAAGGAACTTAAACCAAGGATCCAAATAGGTGTTTGTACACACTGTCGAAGGCAGCATTACTCATAATAGCTAAAACAGGCAGAAACAACTCAGCCTATTGACAAACAGAATGGGGTAATTACACATAATGGCATATTATCCAGTCTTTAAAAATGAAATTCTGCCACATGCTCCAATATGAATGAGCTTTGAAGACATCACACTGATGAAGTAAACCAGGAACAGAAGGTCAAATAGCATGTTTCCCCTCAGAAGAAGCACCTTGAATGGTCAGATTGAAGCCGGACAACTGAATGGTGTCTGGGAAGGGTGGGGCTATTATTGTTTAATAGGTATAGAAATTCAACTTGAGAGTTTATTCTAGAGATGGATGATGGTTATGGGTACAAAAATTCGAATGTACTGAACACCATTGAACTGTACACTTAGAAATAATAACTATACACTTAGAAAAAATAACTGTACACTTAGAGAAAAAATAGTTGGTACAGTGGATTTTTATGTTCTTTATATTTAACAACAGTGAAAACAAAACCCGCTTATTCCAGAGTCTATTTGCAACCACAAAATAAATTAATATTTAATGTTAACTGCAGTTTTCTCTCTTACCCTGGGAAGTAATCCCAGAGTGGTAAGCAGAGAAACACAACCAGGCATCTCTACTGGTGAAGAGACTCATTCATGAGTCTGTCGGGTTCTCAGGGCCTGAGAACCAAAACAATGCCCAGGCAAAAGCAGTCCCCTCTCCCCGCCCCTGTGACTTTTTCCGGTCAATAGGAAACAAATTATGTTCAGCACATTCTTACAAAGGGTTGGGGCAAGGAGAGGGAGGGATTGCAACATATTTTTAAAAGTCATTCTCAAAATCTAAATCAAGTAACAATTTCAGTACTTTTAAGGGAAGATGCAGTTGTCTGGGAACTACAAAATGAACGTGGTGGTGTCTGGACAATTCTTACTCAGCCAGAGTGCTTCCTGCAAAACTATTTCAGTTTATTTTTTTAGTGATTACTTTTTATAGGTCTATTGGTTCAAAAATTTACCCTATCTGAATTGTAGTTATTATTATACTAGATGCTATTATTATATTGTACTGCCCTTTGAATTCTCAAATCACATCTACAACTGATTCACCTAATTCTTTTTTACACATAATTATATTCAAAGTGCAGAAGGAAAAGATTATCTATTTGCTACTCTAAAAATATAGGTATATAAATATATGTGAATAAATAATAATGTAGGTTTGTTTATGAACACGAGTAGTCAAATAATAAGAAGCTAATCGTCTCATGAAGGACTTCTATGCTTTATGCTTTAAATGTCTACTTCCTCACTAGGCTCAATTAAACAAACTCAGAGGGTACCCATCATGTATTGATTCATTCCAGAAGGCTAATAGACTAAGCATTACTGTGTGTTAGCTTTTCTCGCAGGAATGGGGACCACCACGATGTACGTGGGGACGTGGCCACTGTCATGAAATTCCTTTGAATCTCATTTCCGGATATTAAGAATCAAACAACCCTGCTTTGAAACATTGTTCAGATCTTTCCCTCTGCCTGACATGCGTATCTTCTGGCGTTAGTCCCTCTCTTGCCCCTCCATCTCATCTGAAATGATTTTCCTCCTTGCGCTCTTGACATTCTTGGTTTGTGTGGTTGTTTAGGTATTTTGGGCGGGGGACTGTGGGTGTGTTGTTGCTGTTGTTTTGAGATAGACCCTTGATAAATGGCCTAGCCTGGCCTTGAACTTTCAATTTTCCTGCCTGTAATCCCGGGTGCTGGGATGACAGGCAAATATGCCTATATGCTGATATGCCCAGCATCCAATCCTCCCTGCCCTCCTTTTCACTTTTTGTCATGACACTATGAGTCTCTAACAGATTCCATAATCACTTAATTGCTGTCTTCTCCCCAACTCAAGTGGGAGCTCAGTGTTTGTCAGTTTAACACGGAGCCTAGATATATCTAGGAAGAGGAGAATGCCTTCATTAGGTCAGCCTGTACGCAAGTCTGTGGGGGTATGGTCTTGATTAATGATTGATGGTTGATGGCCAAGATCTCTGTGGGTGGCCCCATCCCTGTGCAGGTAGTGGCTGAGAAAGCCATTGGAGTAAGCCAGCAAGAAGCACTCCTCTGTGCCCTCTGCTTCCTTTCCTGTCTCCAGCTTCCTCCCTTCACTTCCACCAGTGATGGACAGCTCCCGGGAAGTATACATTGGAATAAACCTTTTCCTCTCCGAGCTGTGTTTGGTCATCATGTTTTACCACAGCAGTAGACCCTAAGTCAGACAAAGATCAATCGATGGGTGTTTTCTGAATGGACATATTAAAACTGTTCAAAATTTATGGATGCTTGAAAGGCATTCAGACCTTGGATTTTGAAGTTGCTTATTAATGGATAAGTTTCTGAGAACCTGTAGTGGGGGTCGATACCATTTTCTCTCCCTTGACTAACATACAGTTCTGTGTTTCTTAGTTTTGAAAATGTACTTATTTCTGAAACTAATTGTATTTCATGGAAAACGTGTTATAACGAAAGCGTTGATTAAGTCCCACTGGTCTCTGCCCTTCATCGTTTCCTGTTCCCTGGCCTCCCTGGAGAAGCCCTGGATAATTAGCAGTCAGGGTTAAGTACATAAATCCCTGACAGCCTTTCTTCCTAATGCATGTCACATGGGGTTGCCACTTAGTAATAAAGCGGATCACACATTAGCCCTGTAATTCAGAGCAAGCTTGTGACTATCAGTTGGAGACTCATAAGTGAAATTGTGTTTTTTTTCCTCCTCTATTACTGATATCAGGCCTCTCATTACAGCTCAGCCAACTGTTTTCAGCAGGCTGCCTCTCCCTCAAATACTGAAGACATGAATTCTATGTCCTTTACAGACAGCATTGGCATACCATCTCTGAAAACTCTGTGAAAAGCCTCTCTGCAGACGAGGCTACCCACCTCTTGAAGACTGAGATAACCCATGGGTTTCCAGAAGGTATTAGGGACATAATCCAGGGGATTGGGGACATAATCCAGTCTGGACGTTTTCATTCGTTTTAGTGTTGGGGAAAACCTCAGGACTCAGACATGCTAAGCACATGCACTACCACAAAGCTAAACTCCTCGACCATAGTCTGGGTTTTAAGTCATGTCATTTCCAAAACACATGGCAAATGCAATGAAAACCCATTTTTTTTCATTTTTACAAAATGCACAAGAAACAAAAATATAATTTCAGCTGCACACAGGAGAATAAAACAGAGAACATGTTCATTTTCTAAGGTTCCCTGAATCACAAAAGATAAAAGTTTCTTGGACCTCATTCAGATATGATCTGGGAGACTTAAAACCAATTCAAAGCCATTTTATGCTTCAACATTTTGTTTTAAAAGGCTTGTACCAAGGGGCTTTTGCCTGTGGGTTAGGGTTCATTTACTGACAGACTTCCTGAGGGCATCCTGCTTCTCTTGGTGACACTATAAAGAAGGACATAGTGGTCATTAACAGGCAATCAACTGTGCAGTCCACATGGAAAAGCATCTCAGGACACCAGGGAGAAGCATGAGCAAGGAGCACAGCCCAGCCACGTCCACAGACACATGGTTTGCATCCTTAAGTGTAATCAACAAAATATCTAAAATGAACTGCCTAACGGATGACAAGTGCAGCCCATGTTGATTCTTCCTCCGAGTGTCTCTCAGGCAAAAATGGATGTTGGAAGGGAGATATGATGAGGAGACTCCTGGCTGGGGGCTGAAGTGGGAGGCAGGATGGGTGGTATGGGATCAAGGTATATTGTATATGTGTGTGAAAGTTTCAAGTTAAAATTGAACATGGGTTTTTGTCACACTGATAAGCACTAGTATTTTAAATTCAATTTAAGAGTTACCATTAGATGAAAAGTCAAGAAAGGGCACATAACTGTCAAAAACGTGGTTGTAATTCTGAAAGGGGAATTGTTAAGAATCGTAGCTGATTTGCCATTATCATGTGGCTCCTAAGAAATTAAAGCAGTGGGGTGTGATATGGAAGACAGTTATTTCTACAGTCAGTATGGACCTTGTGCTGCAATCTCGGGAGACCCCTGCGCTCACCACTTTCTAAAGAACAGAAGGCTGGGAGAAGTGATACAACCATCCAAACACATGGAATTAGTAGGATAAATTATGAAATGTAACTTATAGTTCTCTGTGTGTGTCTGTCTGTCTGTCTCTCTATTGCTCTGTCTCTGTGTGGGGGTGGGGGGGACTGAATTTGGCTTTGTACAAGCTAGGCAAATACTCTACCATTAAGCATTAAGCACATCCCCAGCCCTCAATCTATCCTTCAGAAAAGAAAAATAGCAAGATTTCCATAAAATAAAAAATAAAACAAAAACAAATGACAAACATTTCTTTGAGAACTCATCCTAACACATACCATACCTATTTATCTGAATAATTCCATCTGTTTTTAAAATTTGTTTGTCTCTTAGTGGTGCCATTTTTCAGCACAAAAGTAAAAGAAAAAAAATCAAATGCCCACCACCAAATGTTGGTGGTTCACGCCTTTAATCCTAACACTGAAGGAGGAGGCAGAGGCAGGCAGATCTCAGTGAGTTCAAGGTCAGTCTGGTCTACCTAGTGAGCTCCAGGACAGCCAGGACTGTTACACAGAGAAACCCTATCTCAAAAAACAAATCAAAACAAAACCACAATGAGGAAATCAAAATGCCCATGTTTCCTAGGCCACTTAACTCCCTCCCCACTCTGGGACAAAAATCTCAGCTCAGCTCTTGCTATTTGTGCTTAGGCATTTAACGTTGAGACCATCTTTACTGTAAGTGTGTCCTGGGCACAGTGGCATCTCCAGTGTGTGAGAGCTGGCTGCCAAGGCAGTGACTCCTTCCAAAGAACATTCCTCTGGCATATTGTTAACTCTGCTCCAGCCACCTTATCTTGGCTTCTGTGAATTTGCTAAGATGCATGATTCTTCAGTCTTTCTGTTGGTTGGATGAATGACATTCACTAAATTCCATGCTCAGTTTCACAGACAAAATGAGGTTGGCATAAAAGTGATTCATGCCTGTTGTAAGCAACAAGGAAGCTCGAACCACCACGCAGAGCGCAGCAGGAGCAAAAACATCTGGGCATAATCTAGCTGTGAGATATGCAGATGTAGTCAGCATCCTAATGAGGAGGCATTATGACTGACGAGCTCTCCATTCAGCTTCTCATCTCCTTTATTGGCTGTCCTTTCATGCGGGCACAATGATCAATTCACAACCTCCTGGCAGTGCAGTCGCCCTAACACCTGGCTGTGGGACTGGCAAGAAAAAGGCAGCACCCTTTGCTCATGTTAAAGAGGACTATCTGAGTATTGTCCACATCTTGGCTTTTAGAAAATATCTCCGTTAGTTCTACAAATCATCTCTGAGGAGGAAAACACTTGACAGGTAACCAGGGTTCAGTGGCTGAATCTCCCTCAGCTTTGGACAGGGATAACTCTATTCTGACCTTTTCACTCTCATGTGGTGCATATGGACACACACACACACACACACACGCACACACGCACTCACGCACATACACAAACTTTCCCCAGAGAGGATTACCTCCATTTAGGGAACCGGTAATGGGTTCACACTTGTGAAATGTGAAAATGTTATGATGTGGATGACAATCCCAAGAAGAGTATAGAAGCAAACCATTCCACAACTTAATTAAAGTTGAGTTCTGATGGCTAGAGTGTCTTCTCACGTTTATTTGCCTTTTTAGCTGGATGTCCTTGTATCAAACAACAGGAAGTCAAATAAAAACCACAGATAGATTAGTTCACTTAACACTTACAGGTCATCTGTAAATGTTACGAATGTCCTATTTGTGCTATTTTTAGTGAAAGATTAACCTCATTATCCTGCCAATCAAAAGTGCTTGGATGCATTGATGGAGCCAAGGACAAAGCCAGTAGTTTTCTTTCTTTCTTACTCTGCCTAGAATCATTTATAGTAAACTTAGATGGTGGCACAGATCCAGAATTTGAAAGCTATTTTAAACTTTTGGATTAAGACTTGTTAAGATTTTGACTTTCAAAATATTTAACAATATCATGAAAGAACTCCTTGCATTGTTTTAACACGAAGAATTTTAAAGTACAGCAGCACCAAATGCTTCCTATGTCTCAGTTTTCCACAGATGTGTCCTCTACTCCGTTCCAAACTATTCTCATACTTCAGGACAGCAGCATCTGTATCACTAAGCTGTCTCTGATCTTAAAAGACAGACAACGTGGTGCCCTAAATGGTTTATAAAGTGAAAGTTTACCAACGACAAGGATAACTTTAATTTTTTTGCATGGCTCAAACTATTTTCATTTTGGTAGGTCATTCCGAGCCTACACTGTCTCTCTCCTTGAGATTGCAGTGGTCCTGGGTTCATGAAAGACCAGAACTTACAGAATCTAAAATGAGGGCTGAGATAGTTTATTGTTGGGGATATTTGCTTGTTTCTAAAGGAACAGAAAGCAAGGCGCATATTCTTAAATTGATTCCTATATATGAGTCAATTTTGTTTTTATTTGGTTTTATTTATGTCCTTATTTGTTTAGAGAGTTAACTGGCCATTCCAGGCTGGCTTCAAATCCACAGCCCTCTTCTGCCTCTCTAGTGATGGGGTTATAGATACGAACCACCGTAATTGGAGTCTTCAAATTCTTAAGCATCTTCATTAATGCTATGAAATATAATAGGTTGCAATCATTGCTGAAGGGTGTGTGTACGAGTGTGTGTATACACGTGTGTGCTAGTGTATGGAGCCCAAAGAATAAATTCAGAATTCACTCCTCCCTAACTCTTTACTTTGTTTTTGAGGCAGGATCTCTCCTCGTAGGCTTAGAGTTCACCAATTAGGCTAGGCAGGCTAGCGAGCAACCTCCTGAAAACTACCTGTCTCTATTTCCTCAGCACTGGGATTACCACTGTGCTACCACATCCATGTTTTTATATGGGTGTGTGTGTGGGGGTCAAACTCATGTCTCCATGCATGCACAGCAAATACGTTACCAGCTGAGTGACTCCCTCAGTCCCAGAACATTCTAATGGTCTAGTGTCTAACATACTCTAAAGGTCAGGCATCTGGCCTACAGATTGTGCTTTTCTAATAAGGTTTTATCAGAACATACCTAACCACTCAAGCATTGTCTATGACTATTTTGTCACTCCAATAGTGGAGCTGAGCAATTGCCACAGAGAACACGTGGCTTGAAAAGACAGAGCATTTTTTCTATCTTCTAAGACTCTGAAAGCCTTGTGCCAAGGGTGACTCCCAGAATTCTGGTAACTCATAAAACAGCAGCATGAATGTTCCAGACTTGGTAGGCAACTGCAAAGAGATAAGACGTTTGGTGAGCAGTTCGGTGGGAAGGGAGAGGTTAGGACACCGGATCAGATTGGTAAAATCCACAGGTGACACCTCCACTGGGAACTTTGGGAAGGCCATAGAACTTTTAGGATCTGCAGTATTCAATTCTCCCTGTACAATGGGGACAGGGTTGACCTACACTACCTCTAAGATTTGGGAACTGCCTTGATTGTTTGAAATGACTTAAATAAAATCTAACACTAATTGGTAGATGGCCAGGAAAATACAGGAAATACTATAGAAACCTGGGACCCCATTTATCCTGGGCCAGTGCGAGACCCTCAAGCTTGTCAATGTGAGACCTAGCAATGTGTACGCAACACCAAGCTGCATGCATAGTGCACTCCCAAAATGGAGTAAGATTTTCTTCTTCTTAAGAATTCTCCAGTTTAGACACTCTGTTCAATCACCCTCCCGTTTTGACCCAGTAGAAATTGAAAGGGCCAATTCAGCCAGAACTGGTTTTGGGTAGATAAATAGTAAAGCAAGACTATGTTCTCTTTAGAGAATATGTCCTGTTTATCATTTCCTGCCTATGCATAAAAGGGCAGAAATACAACTGAGTCAGTTGCATGATGGGAAGGTTACGTGCAATAGAAAAAAAGTGATTATCTAACCTAATTAATCAGTCGAAATAGAGAACCATCCAAATTGCTCTCCTTTGTAAGCAGAGCCTCCTTCCATTATACTTCATAGAAACGAGCCCAGGGAAGAACCATGGTCCTTCAGCATCTTCATTCATAAACTGCCTGCTTGCTGTCTTGCAGAACACTCTACTTGGAATAAAATTTGCTCACTCCTTTGCTATCCGTGTGGGCTTTCAATTCATTCAAAAGCCCCCAAACCCAGAAAAAAAACCCGGCCCAGGCCTGGACTATTGGTGACAGTGGCACTTGCGTAAAGTGAAACCAGGTCAGCGACATGTTCAAGACAAACAAGAGACCAAACTGATTTAGCAAAAGGTATGTGTTCATCTCTTATAATCATCTCAGGAGCTTTTAGTAAATTTGGAATTATAACAAGACAAAAGGTTTAAAAACATGCAAATCCATTTGAAATGTTAGCACTCGAGAGGAAAAAGTTTCATTGCCTCCTCCAACAAGCAATGTTTTCATACTAATTGTCATGGTGATTCTGTAAAACACACACCAGGTCCAGCATATCCTCAAACCAAATCCAAGGCTGCAGTCATGCTTACTCCTCTAATTCTGAATCCTCAGTACAATCCCTTATACTTCTTAACCCTTGGAATGTGTATTAGCATATCAAAAACAAGATGGCTAATATTTGAGTGGATCGAGGGTGGATAAGACAAAACAGAAACCAGGGATGGGGTTAAGGGCAGGAGGAAGAGGGAAGCAGATTGATGAGAGACAGAAAAGTGAGTAAAATGAAAGCATGGAGGGGGGATATGATGAAAGGGTTTTATTAACTAGCAAGTCATATAAACACATTCTAGATGATCACCAGTATAAAAGCCCTATTGACCTTTTATTGGCAGAATTGGAAGCATTTTTACCCGAAATACTTGACGCTTACACAATACCTCTATCTCATGTATTTCTGATATACACACATTCCAAAAGAGATGAGTTATTTTTGTAAAATACAAACACCAAGCAAAAATTATGCTCACTGAGGAAGTGCCTAGAGAGCCACATCCATGCACATAGTTAAATATAGAAACTAACTGTAATGAGAATCATTATCGTCAGTTTCCAAGGATACCAGGATAAGCACTACTCCTAAATGGCGATTCATTCAGCAAAGGGCATAGAGTAATTTATATTCAGGGTCATCACTGGCTGACAGCAGATGTGGAAGGAGGACCAGGGTAAATCACCCCGCTTGCTTAATTCTGCTTGTTTGCTACTTCACTTTTCAGTCCCTGACCCCATCCTTCAGTCCCAACCCTGGCCAATATTCATAAGAGAAATTTGAGGAAAATGACTGTAAATAACAATTTCCAAGAGGGGAAAAAAATCCCCAGAGGGCAGGGCAGGGAGATGTGATTAATGTGAGAGTGGGGTGGGGGCTGGCACTCTCGTTTTTCTTTGTGAAAAGCGGTAATAGCTGGCTGGGCGCATCAGGCACGTTGGTCGCCATCAACCATGGTTAGGCAATGCAAGACCTTTGGAGATTACCACTGACCAACTGCCATGTCTCCAATATAAAACTCACCTTCATCTTGAATTTTGCCTTCTGCGCATTTAGGATCTAGACTTTTTCAACACCCCTGTCCTTTGCTTTTGCAACAATTGAAATATTTAGAACTATTTTCTAGCAACTTGGGGGGTATACTTCTGCACCATTTATTTCTTTGTGCTAGTCCATTTTCTGATGGCTTTTTGCCCGTGGGAAGCATTTAGGTCACCACAGGTGGGCAGCGACAAGGAGTGGTGGGACACTTTATCAGGTAAATATCAATAAGAGGCCATTGGCACCTAGGAAATTGTCCTTCTAAGTCAAATTGTCACTTACAAAAAGGGTGACTCCGATTTTACAGATACCATATCTTGAAATTATGAAAATATAAATAAAAAGATGGCCGAGGGGCTGGGGAGCTGTCTCATTGGGTAAAGTGCTTGCTGTACAAGCCAAAGGTCCCAAGTTCAGACCCCCTCAAACCCACAGAAAAGCTGGATGGGTGCATGCCTGCAATCCTAGTTCTGGGAGGGGGAGAGAGGTCGAGCCTGGGGGCTTGCTAACCTGCCAGTCTAGTGGGAAAGGTGAGCTATAGTTTCAGTGGGAAACCCTGTCTCAAAAGGGAGATTGGAGGCTAATTGAGGAAAACACTCGATATTGATTTCTGGCTTCCATACCCACCAGAATGGATGGGTGAACTGACATACACACATATGCAAACGCAACACACACACACACACAAACAAGAACAACACGGTTCAGATATAATAGGTTCCTTGACCATCACCTGTCTTACTCTATAAAATAAAACTACCTACGGAGCATCTGATATCTGTGATGGAAGAAACGCTGTGCCTACAAACGCTTCCTCTTCATGGACATGAACGAGCCTTTATGGCAGGCTAAGCTTCTTAGCTTAATGTGATAATAACCAACAAGCTGGCTGTTTTGATAGTGAAGGCCTTCTAGAGCATTCTTCTTTTGCTACAAATGACACTGTTAACTCTTTCTCAGAAGTGGAGGAATAAAATACAACAAAGTTTCCCAATAGCTATGAATATCAATAAACAAAGTATTTACAGATTAACTGTTAGTACAGAAACTATATCTTTAACATTCTTCCTATACATTCTACATAATTAAATATTACATTTTTATATGCATTGTGTCATATTTACCAATCTTTTTTTTAAATCATCATAAATTCAATTTGGGCTTAAAAGGTTGTTTCAGAATCCAGTCAAGAGAGTAAAAACAGCAAATTTAAAGAAGATATGAAATGGGAAGATAGTCTCAATTATCTTGAAAATTATGTCAAAATTATTCTGGTTTGTCATTTTGACACTATTTCTCATAGGTCCAACATTTGGAGATAAAATGGCTTCAGACCAGGTTTTGCATTTCAGGCGTGGAGCTTTGCAGCTGCTCAACAGGGCCCTAATTACTCCTTCTGGTTCCACTCCAGGCTCGTACTGGGTTAGGGCAAATGCATGGTAAGTTCAGTGGGTGGAAAGCAGACAAAATATTCACAAGACACTGGCAGAAAAGTCATCCCCTGTTGGACCGTGTCTTGCTGATAACATATGAAACCTTCGAAGGCAGAAAGTTTACATTAGGCATCGTAACTGTATTCCCTGCTTATGCATACTCAACCTAAAATAAAAATCTTCAGCGTTGAGAGTGCCCCACCCACCAATTCAGAAGCCTTATCTTGGAAAGGGGCCACTTGGCTCTCTGGACGTAAGAACCTCAGATGATGGGTTCTCTGCTCCACTGTCTATTACTCCATAGTACATCTAAATTACAGTACTGTCTTTCTCATACGTCTTCGAAAAAATACTTTCTAGTAGTTCACCCCTTCAACCTTTTTTTTTTGACTTAGAAACTAATTATCAACCCTCAAAGCAAATAGGCAGTTACAACGCTAGTGAGCACTGTCACGAATTTTTTTTTTTAAGTAGAGCTGCGGCCATCAGAAAAGATTCTGGCTCTGCCACCTGAGCCTAAGGCCAACATTTCCCCGCGTGGGTCTGGCGCAGCTTTGATTCTTGGCCCAGCTTCCAACCCTCCTCCCTCCAGAGCAGCTCTCCGCTGAGGCTGCAGACAAGCGGAGACCACTGTGCTCCCTGTCCTGCCCATTGAGGGGGTGTGGCTGGGGTGGCGGTGGTGAGCGAAAAGCAGCAGGGGTCCCTAGGGCCGTGCGTTCTGGGGTGGAGGTGACCTGATAACCCAAAAGCTGCCAGAGGAGGCCAGGGCAGTAACAGAGTGAAAAGAGGTTTTGAGGAGCTGGCTAACCTCCGCTGTGTGTGTGGAGGGACTGGGGGACAGACACCGCAGACATGCTGGTAGTGGCCAGCGCCCAGGGTACCGGGGAGCCTGGAGGATGCGCGAAGTGGAAGCAATCGCGGAGCGGGGCAGCAGTCCCGGGACGGCGGGGGGCTGCGTGCGGGGCTCGGGACGCGGCCACCCACTCACCTATGCACAGCTGGATAGCGTAGGCGTAGTAGGACCAGCCCAGGAGCAGGCTGATGAAAACCACCGGGATCC
>LOJH01036709.1:264-15448 GCA_001685095.1 Ellobius talpinus | reverse complement strand
GACTTTCTCTTGTTCTTCATACCTACCCTTGTTATGATCATTCTCTACAGCAAACTTTTTCTGATAGCAAAACAGCAAGCTGTAAAAATTGAAACTACCATAGGTGGCAACAAAAGTGAGTCATCCTCAGAGAATTACAAAGCCAGAGTGGCCAAGAGAGAGAGGAAGGCTGCAAAGACCTTGGGGGTCACTGTAGTGGCATTTGTGTTCTCATGGTTACCATATACAATTGATACACTGATTGATGCTTTTATGGGCTTCATCACTCCTACTTACATCTATGAAATTTGTTGCTGGGGTGCCTATTATAACTCAGCCTTGAATCCTTTGATTTATGCTTTCTTTTATCCTTGGTTTGGGAAAGCCATAAAACTTATTTTAAGTGGGAAGATTCTAAAGAGTCATTCATCTACCATGAGTTTGTTTTCAGAATAAGTATTAGCACTATGTTGTTAAAATATTTTCACATTAGTAAATACAGATGAAATTCTTACAATGAATTTCATTCTTACTTATTAATGTGAAAATATTTCTGAGTTGGGGAAACAATATTTTCCAGTTGTGTGGGAAAGAAGTCATTGGCAGATTAAACTGTGGTGAAGATGTTTATTGCATTAAATAATGAATAATGAATGCTTGGTTTGTGTCATCTTCATTCACATGTTGTATGCATTCACTTGTGTTTCTAGTTTGGAAATCATTTTTGATGTGAAATTTCTAAGCTTCTAGCTTGTGCTGGACTGTCACACATTCTCATATGGTCATTCTTTTCTTTTGAAATTTTGCATGAATGGCTAGGGATGCCATAATGGTCCATGAGTAGATGGTTTCTAGAGGCTGGAAGTCAAGGATCATCGGATGTCGGCCTTGGTTTCTTTCAAGAGTCTGGGTTAGACTTTCTGAGATGGCTCTTCTCCCACAGGTTCATCATCTGTGTATGTGTGGCCTTGTCATCTCTTCTTGCAAGCACATCTATCATACTGAGTTTGATAAGATGTTAAGTACATAATTTAACCATTTCTTCACTACTGGAATGTTTGGAATTAACACTTTAACTTGTATATTTTAGGTGATAGCTCATAATAGACCTCTCTAAGTTTGATGCAATCAGCTGTCTACTTGCTCCTCCATGACATCCCCTCCCCCTTTCTTCAGTGTTTGTCCCTAGCAGGAGATTGGAGGACTGAGGGCAAATTTCTCATACTCAGTATTGAGAAAGAGTCTAGGAGCACATGCAATATTATGGAACCATTAATTCTGCCTTCGTGGTCATAAAATTAGTATAAAGATTTCCAGAAAGTTGGCAAGGAGAACATCTACTGCATAGAATTGGCACAATGAACAAGCTATCCCAAGTGCAGTCCCCTTAAGCACTGCGTAATTCACTTCTGCGTGAGATCTACACAGTTTTTGTCACCCCAAAATGTTGTGTGTCACACACTTCTTTTCTCTCAAGATAAAGATATCGATGGATGACTGAAATAATCGATGGCACCTGACCCTATTTATGCTATTTATATAGTTTTCTCATCTATATGTGTTTGTCAGTCTGTCTAACTATCTGGAGATATACTGGAAGTATAATTTATAAATTGGGTTCATCAGAAAATCCAGTTATTAGTAGCAAACTAGAAGAATTATAGCAATATACTATGAAAAAAGAAAAGAACAAAAGCAAAATGTGAAGGCCAAAGAGATGATGCAGAGGATAAAGACACCAAATATTAAACTTGATGACGTGCGTTTGATCACTAGGACCCGCACATGGAAGTAGTGAACCAACTCCTGCAAGTTGTCGCCTGACTTCCATTTGCATAGTCACACAGAGAAGTAAGTAAAAAGTAAACAAACAAATAAGGAGGTTATAAGAACAGATTTGCACAAAGGAAAAAGGTGGTTATAAATCCTCCTGCAGAGAAAATCTGCAGCGGATTGAGAGAATTTGTATGGTCTTGTTTTCAGGGCCACTGGCAAATGGTTTGATGACTGTGTGTTTGCTCAGCATCCTTCCCATCCTCACTGCCTGTGGGGGGTCAGGTCAGGGTGCTTCATTACACAAAACCCTCCTTGGGTTCTGAAAACAGGTTGCCAGGATTGCTGTATTCATATTCCGTCTCTCTCATATTCATCCTCCTGCTACCAACACATTCTGTCTGAACTTGCAGCTGTAGGCACTAGAATGCTTCCTGCCCAGTGTCTGTCTGTCTGTCTCCCACTGTGAGGATGTCCATCTTCTAGTCTACACACAAGTGGTTAGACCCCCACACACAGTGGCTATCAGTAGGAACTGCTGTGTGAATCCTCTGCCTCTGCCACCAGCAGACAGGATTGTTGTCAAGTCTGTGCTCACACGACTTCTCAGTTTCCCCCAGAAGAGGAACTCTTGTCCTTTCTCCCCAGCTGGTTCTCCTCCCACTGGCTTCTCCAGCTCGCCACTCACTCTCATACACTCACGCGACGTTTTTCCCCTCCTGCATGAACTTTGGCTGCTGCCAGGTTGGCCTGAGCTCCCCATGACAGCAACACAAGTGCAGCCCAGGGTTGGTGGTCATACCTGGGAGTCGCCCAGTTACAGAAGTCCACACAGGTTAAGACTGCATCGTTATCAAGAAAAGATTTCAGGATGAGTGAGCATGAACCACAGTTGGATTTAGTGAGCAGAGGTGAGAGAATCAGAGCATTGATTCTCTGAGCATTCAGAGAGAGAGAGATGCCTTTGGGTCTTTTAACAATAGGTATGGCTATGATTCTTTGACTTTTGAAGGTATGCATGTATGCTCTTCAAAGGATACAATGTTCAAGCTAATTCAATGGTGAAGTAGTTTAAAAATTATGTAAAATAAAGTAGTGGATTAAAAATTAAGTAAATAAATAAAATTTACTTATTTCTGTTAAGAATTTCCATTTTGTAAGTAAAGTAACTAAAATGGCTTTTCTAGAGCATGTTATTTAGTGGTAGGGATAATAGATGAGTATTGATATGATTGAACTCAAAGGTCACATGTGTCCTATCGCTTAGCAATCTTAGCTCCCAGTTGTGTGACAATTCTGACTCACACAACATGGGGCTTCTGTTTCGCTTCACTTTTCTTTTCTTTTCTTTTCTTTTTTTTCAGTTTTTTGAGACAGGGTTTCTCAACCTTGGCTGTCCTGGAACTCGCTCTGTAGACTAGGCTGGACTCGACCTCACAGAGATCCACATGCCTCTGTCTCCCAAGTACTAGGATTAAAGGCTGCTGCCACCTCCCCCTGGCTCTTTCTTTTCACTTTCAATGTGTTTCTTGCCTCAGGTCATTTTCTGGATGACCAAAACAAGTCATTCTTCCTGCTTTCACTGGTTGATTGCTTTCATCTTTGTTGTGGAATCTTATCCTCTGGGCACAGCAAGGCCTTAATTCTCTTGAAATCAGAAGAGCTGTGACTGGTTACATTATACCCTCACAGCTTTGGGCCAATTAGCATTCCCTCAAGGAGAGGAGAGAGGGAGGGTTCACAGGGTAGTACAGGAGCTGATCATGAGTAGTTCATCAAGTGGCATCCAAAAGTCTCATACGGCTTCAAATGAGCAGAGCACAAAGTAGCACATTGTACACACAAGGCCTCACCCCTCTCCAAAATATATAAGCTAGGGGCGAGGAGCTTGGTCGAAGCCTACAACTTGCCCAGATTCCATGAAGAATTTCTTACACTTATTTCTATAAGTAGCCTCAATTCCACTCATTGGTTCACCAAGCTGGATGTGGTTGAAATCACCTTTTTGTTCTGTTGCTGATGATCTATGACAAGTAGACATTCGTTCATGTCTCTCCAAGGAAAGTTAATGCAGCAATCCTACAAAATGTTTTTATAAATAATATTCTATCCCTTATCATTCCTTTCTAACTTTGGAATGAAACACCATCATTGGACAAATTAAGAGAAAGAAGATGATGAATGGATACACATATTAAATGCAGCAAAATGACAACATAATGAAGCAACACATTCTATCCCAATGTGTACGGCAAAAGTTCACCTATGAGATCACCTTGGTGTTAGGCTTCCTACATTTAGGGAAAAACTGGAGTTAAGATATCGTGCATGGATATCCAGAATATGGCCAAGTCTTGAGAAGATGACACCCCATGACAAGGTGTCATCAGGATTGACACGCATTGTTGAGATTCTGTAGCTTGGGCCTCATTTGCAGTAGGCGCAGCATAGACAAGAAAAATACATAGGGATTGAGACTGAGTACACATATGCTTATCATGACAAGCAGCTTGGATTTCCACACAAATCAGTCTATAGAGAAGAAAAAATTCACAGTGAGTGACACAGGCCTGTATTGACCGTCAGACTCAGGCTTGCTGTAATCCTAACTCATTTTTCGGTGGTCATTTAAATTGCTTATAGACTTGCATTCCAGAGTACAAGAAATGCATCTCAGTAGGTTTAGGATACACTCCTGTTCTGCTGGCTGGCATTCACGAACCCCGTGTTGCTTCTGGTTGTACTTCATTTCTGGAATGCAATTTTCTCTAACTCCAAGGAGCAGACTTGGCAGCTACCCCCACCCCAAACTTGGGGGACCCTCCTTTCTAGCCATGATGGGGAAGGAGAAAGGGAAAATATCAAGCTTTAACATTAATTAAATATGATTGACAAACTTACTTAGGAAATATTCAGTTACATAGGAATAAGAAAACAGAATTAGGAACACTCTCTCATGTGAGGCAACAAAACTAAAACTGAACACAATTTCTGCTTCTGTAAGCCTGTTTGCCCCTTCCTCTATTATGAAAGATTAACAGCTGCCTTTTCCCTTGAGAAGCAACCACCACCACTATACACTTAGAAAGCAAGTTCTGTTTGCTAAAGATAAAGCTGTCTACTAGAAACCTGCACGTTCCAGCTCTGCAAAGCTTCCTTAGCTCCAAGAAAACTCTCCCCCTGGGGCAGGGATTAAAAAAAAACAACAAAAACACCCCAAAATGGCCACAAGATTAGGATAACGTCTAACCCTACATAAACTGTTAAATATTTCTGATCGAAGAAGCTTGGCTTCTTTAAGCCATAGCTAGAAGTTACAGCTGCAATTAAAGAATTTTTTCTTTTATCTCTGAGTGCTGAGAATTTCTCCTGGGGGAAGTTTAACACACACACACACATATGCACATGCACACGCACACACACACTTACACACACACCCAACAATGGGAGTCTTGATGGGCAGTATTGTCTCTTCTTTGAGTGTTCGTGACTAGCCAGACTTCTGCTCTTACAGCTATGTCCTCTCTCAGTCATCTTCCTATCCCTGAGAAAGCATTAACTTTTAGAGTTGATAAATTCAAAATAGTTAAATCTGGAGAATTAAAAATATGCCATGCCTATCAGTCCTTTTGTGGCAGTTAGTGACTTTAAACACCTGCTCCAACTTTGCTCCTTTCTTTGACTTTTAATTTCATATGTTAATCACCTGTATCTGCCCATCTGGTGAAACAGTATCAAGTAGGACTTCTGGAAACATACACTTCACAGTCCTCTGTTGGTGCTGAAGTCATTGCAGATACCACTTTCCACTCTGAACTGCCTCAGAGTCAAACCATGACCCTACGTCTAGGGCTTCAGTGGGTATGTAGTTCAGATATCTGTGGCACAGAGAAAATCCAGAATTTCTCCCACACCTATGAGAATGACTCTCAGGTTTCTTCCCTGGCTCCTGTACAAAACAAAGGTTGGGGCATTGTTAGGATTTTTTTCCTGCTGCAAGCTCTCTGCTGACACAAATTCCCAGTCAAGCCAAATCAAAACAAGCCAAATTATGAAATATCCAGGTTTAATGGAATTCCTGCGCTCTTGGGTCGCCCCAAGGGGGAACCGGAGGCCAGAACAGAATGGGACTACCAGAAAAAAGGAAAAGAGACCACGATGGATGTTCCTCTTTTGGGAGATAACATAAATACACTGTGGGAGTGGGAGGATGGGAGGGTCAGGATCTGGCATGCTGGGATTTGGAGTCCAGACCAAAGCTACTCCCAAGTCAGGGAGGCTGGGACGGATACTAGGGCCTGGGGGCTACACTCCCAACTTAACAGGCATGTTAAGATTAACTGCATCTCAACAGAAAACTTCCTGTCTCAGACCCCAAACCTTTGTTTTCCAAACCTTGTGTGGCTTTTTTTCTTTTTCTTTTTCTTTTTCTTTTTCTTTTCTTTTCTTTTCTTTTCTTTTCTTTTCTTTTCCTTTCCTTTCCTTTCCTTCTCTCTCTCTCTCTCTCTCTCTNTTTCTCTCTTTCTTTCTTTTTTTTCTGAGGCAGGGTTTCTGTGTAACAGCTCCAGTTGTCCTGAAACTTGATTTGTAGAACAGACTGGTCTCGAACTCACAAAGATCCACCTGTCTCTGTCTCCTGAGTGCTGGGATTACAGGTGTGTGTCACCACCGCCTGCCTCTGTCTCTGTGGGGTTTCTTTTATACTAGGCTCACAGTGGTGATACTTTTTAGTATTAAACATGGTCAGTCATCTGTTTGGGGAGGGAATGGAACATATACCTCCATCTTTTTTTCTTTTTATCCATTTATCTGTTGTATACAAGAAACAGACTTTTTAGTTTTATAATTTATTTATTTGTATTTATTGTACATTGGTGTTTTGCCTGCATATATGTCTGAGTAAAGGTGTTGGATCCCCTGCAAGAGGAGTTACAAGCAGTTGTGAACTGCCATGTGGGTGTTGGGCATTGAATCCAGGTCCTCTGGAAAAGCAGTCAGTGTTCTTAACCCTTGAGCCATCTCTCCAGCCCCCATCTTAATAGCTTCCCTGGACTGACTACAGCATGTGAATGACAGTGTAGAGAGAGTTGGAGGTCTTACAAACCCTAACAGGACCCAAAGGAGTAGGGAGTTTACACACAGAACCGGTTCACGTTCTCCTAGGAGAGCTACAGGGCCACTGGTGGAGTTGAGTAACTGCTAGTGCCGCTGTAGTTTACATAGGCACAATTTCTGCTATTTTACCCATCAACTAAAATGTGTTTTTTTGTTGTTCTTTTAGTAAAATACCATTTTTGTTTATCTTTGAATTGTATTTTTCCCTTTTAATGAAAATAGATTTTTTATACAATATATCCTGATCATGGTTTCCCATCCCCCCACTCCTCCTACTTTCTAACCATCTTTTCTTGCATCCAGATCCTCCCCTTCTCAGTCTCATTAAAAAAAAACAGGCTTCTATGGAACAATAATAAAGTAAAATGTGATATATTATAATAATATAGTATAACGAAACAAAAGCTAACACGTTGGAATTGAACAAAACAAATAAAAAGGAAAAGGACCAGAGAAGAAGAGTTTCTTGTTTGCAGGAATCCCATAAAAACACTAAACCAGAAGCCATAATATATAGGCAAAGGACCTATACGGTAAAAAGAGAGAACAAAAAATATAATTTTTTTTTAAAAAAATAAGCTTTTAAATTAAAAAATTAAAAGAAGGGAGCCCTGAGAGGACGTCATGAGACAAAGGACCTCCAAAGATGTCTTTGAATTTGTTCTCTGTGGTCATTTACTGCTGGCATGCAGCCAATCCTTAAGAGAAGTGTGTTTCCCCAGTGAGACTCCCTTAGAGAAAACCAAATTTGTTTTTTCCTTTATTGGTTTTTCAAGACAGGATTTCTCTGTCCAGGGACTCATTCTGAGGATGAGGCTGGTCTCAAACTCACAGAGACCCATCTGCCTGTGCTGGGGTTAAAGGCTTTTGCTGCTACTGCCCAGAGAGGAAACTAAAATTTTATTTGCAAGTGATTATCAATTGGAGATAGCTTCTGGGTTAGGGATGGGAGCATGAGCCCACTTCTTTCGGCTCTAGGACCCCATCGGTTGCAGACATGTGCAGACTCTGAGCATGCTGCCTCAATCTCTGGGAGTTCAATAGTGTCCCCCATCCCCTCTGACTCTTACACTCCTTTTCATTTTAATTCATTTTACATCCTGACCACAGTTTCTTCTCCTTTCTCTCCTCCCAGTTAGCCATGCCACAGAGGCCAATGTCTTAGTCCCATGGAAATAGAAAGCCCGTCTCTTGGTGAGAATGGATGTTGACAGTGCGGACAGAAAATGTCCACCGCAGCTGTAGCAAACACAGCTTCATCATCCCAGATGAATGCAGCTGGAGACTGTTCTCCAAAGAGACCCCACCTTCGGAGACAGGCTAACTGTCCATTGGTTTTTTACTGTGCATAGTAAACACACTGAGTTTCCAAGCTACTAGTGCATCTCCATCAAAGAGTACATGGCCCGCCCACTCCCAGCTTTGACTTTATTACTTCTGTCTGTCTTTCTTAATCCCTTGCTGCCCCCAGTCAGGTTCACAAGACCAGCTGCATGGGCCATGGTATAGCTTACACCAAGTAGGAAGTCCTAGCACTTGGTGAAAATCTCTCAGGAAGCCTAGCCACAGCACATCCTAAAACACCTAGAAGCGGAGTCTCCGAATTATCTATGCTTGAAAATTTCTACTTAAATTTTAATGCTTTGTGTAGAATCACCTCAGTCAAAGAATCCAATAGAGACAATATGAGAAAGAAAAGTAAAAGAACTTTCTCGCTTACAAATGCACAGACGTTCTATGTAGGTATTGAGACACACCTGTAAGAGCAAGAATGTGGAGGCTGAGGCAGTAAATCGAAAACAGCCTGGGGCAAACATAAAGATGTCAGGAAATAAGAGAAAAGGGGAAGGACGGGAAGGACAGGATGATTTAATGAATGAGCTAACATCAAATTAAAAAGGCTGCACAGCAAAATATATAAATGAGAAAACAGCTTACAGAATGGGAGACTAATTTTGTCCACTATTCATCTGACAAGTGTTTAGTATCTATAATGTTTAAGAACATAAAGAATTAGCAACTGAAAACCAACTGATTCATCAGGAATGGACAAATAATCTGTATATACAGAAAAAGAAACATAAATAGTCAATAAGACTGGGGGCAGATAGATATCCCTGAGGAAGAGAATAGAATAGTTAGAGACAGATCGGTGGGAGGCTGGAATGGGAGGATTAAGCAGGGAATGGAAGGGAAGAAAGGGATGAGGGAGAGAGCATGGGGAGAGACAGCTAAAGTTAAGGCCATTTGAGGAGTCAAATGAAAAACATAATAAAGTAGAAACTTCTTAAAATATGTGCATATATGAAGGTGATCTAAATGAAATTGCCAAATAATGGGGTTCCAACTGGACATTTCTTCTCACCAAATGAAGTTCCCAGTACTGGGAATGGACTACAACTAATTGAGTTGCTGACTAAAGGGGTTTTAGGGGAACCCCTAAAGACCCCAGGTCATTGCCAAGGCTACAGATTGCTCTCCACAGATGGACAGCAAGGCCCTATTGCTGAAGACAACACCTAGACAATTCACATTACTAAACCTGAAGAAGTAGAGCAGATGACAATCTAGAGCCCCCACTCTTAAAGACTAGTGCTTGTTTGCTTGCTTGTTTGTTTGTTTGTTTGTTTTTTGAGACAGGGTTTCTCTGTGTAGTTTTAAAGCCTGTCCTGGAACTCACTCTGTAGACCAGGCTGGCCTCGAACTCACAGTGATCCACCTGCCTTAGCCTCCCAAGTGTTGAGATTAAAGGAGTGCACCATCACTGCGGGGCTAGACTAGTGCTCTTGGTACTCGAAAAGACTTCATGGTACCAAAGGAGAAAAGTAAACACCAATCCAGCTACAGTCCCTGCAGTCTACAATCGTTATCTACACCTACATGAAACACAGGCTAGTGCAAATGTGGTATCAAGCTTGTGGGAGTAACCAACCAACATCTGATTTGGCATAAGGCCCGCTCCACGAGATGGAACCTCTACCTGATACTGCTTGGGTAACCTAGGACCTGAGACGAGATTATCCGGTGACCTAGAGATACCCAAATTCTACTGTTCTTCTAAAGGAACACAGCAATAAAATGGCTCCTAATAATATTCTGCTATACTCATAGACCAGTGCCTTGCTCAGCTATCATCAATCATCAGAGAAGCTTCCTTATGCAGCAGATGGGGGAAAAAAAGAGACCCACAGTCAGATATGTAGAGAATAAGAGACCACAGAACACTCAACCCTAAATGGGACGTCTCCATCAAATCCCTCCCCACAGGGCTCAGGGAACACTAAGAAAGAAGAGGAAGGAATGTAAGAGCTAGAGGGGATAGGGAAGACCAAGCAAATAAGGCCTTCTAGACACAACAACGCACATATCAACTCCCAGAGACTGAGACAGCATGCACAAGGCCCGCACACGTCTGTACATACACACAGAGAAGAGACTATGTACTCCCATCCCTTACACAGAAGCTGTCTCCAATTGATAACAACTCGCCAATGAAAACTTAGTTTTCTCCCAGGGGGTCTCACTGGGGAAACAAACGACTTTTGAGAGTAGCTTGCGTGGCCAGCAGTAGATGGCAGGTAGATGACCACAGGAAACAAACTCAAAGGCCTCTTTGGCGGTTTCTTGTCTTATAATGTCATGTCAGGACTTTTTTTCTTTTCTTTATTTTTTCCCCTACATATCTTTTGCATACATGCTATGACTTCCAGTTTTATATGATTCCTGAACGTGAGAACAAGTGGGTCACTACATCTGCATCTCTTTCTTGTGCCTTTTCCTGGACTCTTTTTCTTTCATTTGCTTTGTTATTCTGATTAGATTTTTTTGTTTGTTTTGTCTTATAATTTTTTATTTTGTTTTAGTATTATCCCTTAGATGTCAATTAGTTTTCTAATGAGAGACAAAAAGAGAATGGATCTGGATGGGTGGGGAGGTGGTGTAGAGGGAGGGGAAACTATTTTAAATAAAAATAAAATAAAAACATTTTAAAATTGAACTTTCCAAATTTGATTATCATTTCATTGAATATTCTTAACATAGTTGTATTAAAACTGTCAATGGGGTTCAACTTAGTTATTGTAAAAGAATAACATGAATTTCCATACATTTTATATTATGCATACTATCTGTTGATTTCCATAATATTGTCTCATATCATTTTGGTCCTCATTATTTTTATTGAGGGTGAACCTCATCTTACAAAACTTTTGTTATGCTTTAAGGGACTGGTGGATATGATCTTTTTCCAACAGATGGACTTACTTCTGGCAAGTCACTAAGAGACCCAGCCTTCTCTCTCCACCCTTCTCTCTACTATAGATGCTGAGACAATTCATGGGAAAGGCCAATCCTCCTGCTCAGGAAACATTTGTGCTCCTAGGTTTTAGTTAAAACACTGCCTGTGGGTTTGAGGTGGACTCCTCTTTCTGGTTGGGACATAAAACAAATCTAATCTTTTCTCCATGCCTGATAAGACTGGCAGAATTGTGCTGCATTTTCCTTCTTTCAAGTATTTCTTCTGAAATTGGATCATATTGGGTAGATAGAAAACGTCATCCTAAATTTTAAATTCACTTCTTCTTTTTCCCTCAGTGAGCCATGAATAATTTCCTACTGCTTTTGTACCCCTCTGATGCATTTTGTTTGTGGACTTACTGAATTTGTCCTTTGACAATTTCATGCATGTATAAAGTTCATTCTGAAAATAAGGGATTTTTAAAAATGCTTTCCCCAGATTTTCCCAATGTTCTTATTTGAAATATTAGTCTGTATAATGTGTTCCACCATCACTGGAGCAAGATTCCCCAAGGGTGGAACTTTTAACTAGTGTAGGAAGGAAATCACGTAAAGTGTTACCTGTAACATAACCTATGGCTAAGCATTTTCATATTTCAGGAAAACCAAATAATTCTATGTGTGAGAGCTTCTGTAGTCTGCTTCAGCATCACGAAAAGACGTACAGGAGTGTAGGGATAGACCTCAATGCTAAGAAGTAAACGTAAACAAATTGATTTTCAGCCATCACATCTCAGAATAATGATAGTTTAATTCCCTAATTTCAAATTCCCATATCTGTTTTTCCTTTGGTTTCATCCTTATGAACTAGCATTTCTAAAGCAATATTCAAACCATGTGGTAATATTAGATAATATCAGACCCTGCAGTCATCTTGGTCCTAAAGAGGATGCTTCTACAGGTCTGCCTCAAGTATGTGCTGAATAAGGTAAGGAGCTACCTCATGTTCCTTCTTATGCCAACTCCCTCACGTTTTGCTTTCTTTAGTTCAGCTATTCACTACTAGTTTTCATCAACAAATGCCAAATGGGAAATTCCAGAAATAAAATGGTGGCACACTCCTGTAATTTTTTCCACCACCATCGCCACCATTTGTGTATATATGTTGCATATGTGTACACTTATAAGTGGAGTCACACAGTTTGTGTGCCATGAGTAGAGGTCAAACAGAGGTCAAGACTGAATGGCTTTCTCTACGTTCATTACCTTATTGTTTGAAACTGGAACTCAGTGACTTCCTAGAGTGTCTAAGCAATCAACAAATCCTTGGAATTCTCCCATCTCTGCTTCCCAGCACTGAGATTTCTGCTGTGCACTGACATGCCCTGCTTTTAACATGGCTGCTGGGGGATCTGAAACAGGGTACTTATGCTTATATGCCAACCACTTACCCCACTAAACCATCTCTTTACCATCCCTAGTAATCAGTTTTTGGGGTAGAGGATCCCCTCAGAATAAGGTCAGCCTGAGCATCAAAGAGAATGGATGTTAAAGTCAAATTTTAAATTGAGCATGATTCTGAGTAATGTAGTCCTCCTTTCTCCAGTATCTACACACTAGCCCTACAGCAGCTGTCTTGGCTGTGTTCATTGTGGGAGAGCAGTGCTTGAGACCAGTGTCTCTCACTTAGTTAATGCCCTCAGTGCACAAAGATAGCAATGCTGTCAATTCAGATTTGCCACAGAGCAGCCAGAAATGGCTTCCACTAAGTAGAAGTCCTATGTTGTATTATGGAATTAAAAAAAGTCATGCACTGAAGTTGTTCAGATCTGGAGTAAGAACACGGCTTCATCTTACAAAATTTTGAAGAATGTACAGAAGCATGATGTGTGTCATCCTTCCAACTATCAAAGGCATGTCCCTAATTACTGGCAGGTGCTTAATCAATCACATATTTCATCCCCTAGACAGTGCATCATCTTACATTACAGATGAATAAGAATGGGTAATGCAGTATCATTATAAGATATTTTGAGACTACATTCATACAACTTTTATCATAGAGTATTATAACTTTTAATTTCACATATTGTTACTAATATCTTACTATACACAACTTGCATTTTGGTATATAGTGGTTAGGTGATGTACAATAAGGTATTAGTACAAATATGTAAAATAAATATATGTGAAAAAATATATATATGAAAAACTTAGATATGGAAATAAATCAGAACTGACACAATTTGTGACATGTGCTTAGATTTTACCTTACAAGGGTGAGAAAGAACTGCTCTGTGCATTCTTTTTAGGTGAGACAACTATTGAAGAAAGATGCAGAAGTGAATTGCGAATGAATTCAAGTGAAATATGTTGTATAAATGGCATTTTTCCAGTGATAATTGATACTTCATTCATAGTCTTCAAGTTGATTACAGTCACTAGTCCTGCTTTTTTTGTTAAAAAAGGTTTTGCATTATTTTGAAAAATATTTTCATTTTTAATTGACAAATAGTAACTGCATATACTTATTGATGCAGTGTTTCACTAAGAAACTTTAAGTTGACACACAAAGTGATGTGTTTCATTATGGCAGTTTTGTTATTTCATTATATGAACAGACAATGCACTGTAATTTATTCTAGTTCATCCCTTTCTACATTGCTGTCTGTTGTCTCTTGCTAATTACTCTCCTTCTCTGAAGTACCCCACCCTATTCAGCTTCCATATCATATTTCTCTTCCTTGAGTTTTCCTTTTGGTGAAAGGTTTTCCCTTTCTGGGCAGTGTCTGTCTTTAAAACTAAGCTACCACTCCTACCACATTGTGAATGCTCCAAGATTCTGCCCTTTGTTGGACACGGGAGGATTCCACACTGCTACATATCCTGAGAGGTGAAAACCATTGGAAGAAGATGGAGGAATAGTCCAAGGAGAGCAGTTAGAAAATTACCCTTGTACTGTGTCATCATGGGTGGGTGCGTCTTTTATGGCTGCTTTGTCACCCCAGATTCATTAATATGATGAAGTTCTACCTTTTGGCACTCCATCTTTAAGAGGCAATTGAGTTAAGATGGATAACTTAAGATACACTTTAATCTAATGTATCTGCTGACCATATAAAAAGAGACAAAGACACAGACAAAGGACAAGAGGCATCTGCTATCTGTGGACAGACTCCTTCAGAAGAAGGCAATTCAGAAGAAGGCCATAGTTTGACCTTGGACTTTCTGGATCTCAGCTCTGAGACACACAGTGCATTGCATGTTGAAGCCAGCTGGTTTACGGTATTTTGATCTAACAGTTATAGAAACCTAATGCAGCACTGCAAAAGACAAAGAACAAAAGATCACTTGAAAAGAGATTTCACACCCAAAATGAGAGCAAAAATTCAATGCACTGAAGACACGAATGCATGTTCAAACAAATTGATCTTGGTGGCATATAGGGGCCTTCTATTAGTTTGTCACATAGCATAACAACCATCTTTATGACAGTTTTATGGTTTAACTTTGCCATAACTTTTCTTCTGACTAAATTTTGAAAATTCTGTTTCCCTAATTTTGAAAGAGTCATTTATTACATTTACTTCCATCATTGTTCCATAATTGTGTGCCTTAAAGTATTTTCTGAATTTGGCATTAATGTTTATTCTGAAAACAAACTTGTGGTTGACGAATGTCCCTTTAAAATTTCCCCACTTAAAATAAGTCTTATGGCTTTCCTAAACCAAGGATAAAAGAAAGCATAAATCAAAGGATTCAAGGCTGAGTTATAATAGGCAGCCCAGCAACAAATTTCATAGATGTAGGCAGGAGTAATGAAACCCATAAAAGCATCAATCAGTGTGTCCATTGTGTATGGCAACCAGGATATCACAAATGCCACCACAGTGACCCCCAAGGTCTTTGCAGCCTTCCTTTCCCTCTTGGCCACTCTGGATTTGTAATTCTCTAATGATGATTCTGTTTTGTTGCCACCTATGGTAGTTTCAATTTTTACAGCTTGCTTTTTTGCTATCAAAAAAATTTTGCTGTAGAGAATGATCATAACAAGGGTAGGTATGAAGAACAAGAGAAAGTC
>LOJH01036708.1:1502-15448 GCA_001685095.1 Ellobius talpinus | reverse complement strand
CCAGGACAGGCTCCAAAGCCACAGAGAAATCCTGTCTTGAAAAACAAAAACAAATCAAAAACAAAAAACAAAACAACAACAACAACAACAAAAAACGAAAAAGAAAGTGGGATTTAGAAATGAACACAACTGCCGGGTGGTGGCGCACGCCTTTAATCCCAGCTCTTTGGAGGCAAGGACAGGAGGATCGCTGTGAATTCAAAGCCAGCCTGGTCTACAGAGTGAGCTCCAGGACAGCCAGGGCTACACAGAGAAACCGTCTTGAAAAAAAAAGAACACAACCAGAGGCAGATGGATCTTTGTGGGTTCGAGGCTAACCTGGTTTACAAAGTAAGTTCCAGTACAGTGAGGGTTTTTGTTACACAGAGAACCCTGTCTTGACAAACCAAAAGGAACACAACAACATCTCTGAGTTCCCACAATATGCTGAGCTGGTGAACAGTTTCCTGGCGGTGCGATGTCTACGCATGCTTCCTGAAGACAGCTATTCAAAACGTCCTGTTGACAGTTCCAGATAAGCTACCTGTACGATAAAGCAGGGTGGACCGCACCAGATGGTGGAAGAGAAAGATGGTGGTGAACAAGTAGCAGTCTCCCCTCCAGTCAGGCTTCATCGAAACACTTCCTCCTGCTAAGGGGAAGCTAGCAATTCTCCACTGTTAGATGGGGACAGAGTCTCCATTACACAGCTATACAGTATTTATTTAAGATAAACATTCTGAAATACTCTTCTGGAATACTCTTTTCAGTACATCGCTTTTCATAGTGCTGACCTCATCAAAAACTACGTGGGACCGCCATCATGACACTGTCTGGAACACCGTCAGACCCCGGAAGACATGACACTCGAGGTTGATCCTAATAGCTGCTACTCCGCCGCGAGGGAGGCAAGCTTTTGGGTCACACAGTCCTGCCACTCTCTCCAGCTGTGCGAACTATGAGAAGTTATACTACTTGCAGCTAGATACAGAAACAAAAGGGGTGAACTGCAACAGCCTGACCCATAACAAACGGTCTCCGGTCTCCGAAGAGCAGGGACTAATATAGACATCCCACTTCCCCACTCTCGGGCAAAGTTCTCTTCTCAGTGTTTGGCGATCAGACAACCTGGATGCAAAACGCCTAAACCACTCGTTCTAGCCTTTTCTTGCCCAAATTACTTTGACCTGTTGCTGCCTGTTTCCTCACCTCTGGACTCAGGGTACAGGAACTGAGTAGGAGTAAAGAACATAACGCCCACAAAGAGAACAGTATGTGACAGATTGTTTAAAAAATTCTCAAAAATTAACAACAATCAACGACGATAAAACAAAACAGAACAACTAGCAGCAATAGCCATCCATCCAGTCACCTCCTTGGCTTTATTGTTTCTTTCTACAAACTCTAACACAGAAAAAAAGTCTCCATTTCCTATGACCTTTCTAATGCGGCTGCGAAAGTGGCTGTGACAAACTGAGATAAAATAAGGTAAAAATTAAACACATTCAGTTCTTCAGCCGAATTCCAAGAAACACATTCCAAGTGTTCTAGCCACTCACGGCCAGTGACAGGCAGAACTTTGCAAAGGTGCTGCAAAGTTCCGTCAGTCCCTGGCTAGTCTGAGGCCTACGGCTCAGACAGGGGTCTAGCAGGGGAGCTCCGAGTTTCTGGGAAGCCCACGGGCAAGCCGGGTGCAGCCTTACTGCGGAGATCGCGGAAAGACATGGCGGTTTGGTCCGAAAAGTCCACCGGGGCACGACGCTCGCCTCTTTGGAGTTCGCAGGCCCAGCGCTCGCCGGTCTCTATAGCAACCTGCAGAGCACTTGGACAGGGTGCGGTCAGGGACAAACAAGACAGGAAGCGAAGCGGTGCAATGCGCGCACGCTCACGACACAGACCAGCAGGCGGCGCTTCTCATCGTTCATCAAGCAGTTTTGGCTCTGGTCCCTTTGTGGCTCTCATTGCCTCACTTCTATAGAGAGCACTATCACTTTATGTGACAGGGTCTCCTTTGTATTTGTTCAAAACAGCTAAACCCCACAATCAAAGACGCATAAGGTAGCCACAGAATGACAGGAACGAAGGTACGCTACCCTCGGCAGAATTCGAGAACTGCACCCGGGAGAGAAGCTTGTCAGTCTTCACTACAGGCCGAAAATCAGTTTCCAGACCCATGAGCCAGAGGTTGTCCTGGAAACTGGTTAATTCTGAGATCGGAGTAGTAGTGCTGATGTATCACGCCCCAGTGCGGAGCTCTGCAGGGAATCCTCCCTGGTGGCTGCTACAAGTTGGGGACAACCGTGATAAAGGAGGACAGGGGAAAGAAGAGATGAGCCAGGCCAAGAAGGGTGGGAGAAGAAGAAGGCAAAGCCCCAAGATGGGGCGGCGGAGAATGTAAAGGTGCCCTTGACCCCTTGACCGGGACATTGTGGTGAAGACCAGGAGTAAGATGCTTGAGGACTTACTATTTGGAATAGGGCCAACATAGGTGACAATGCATTTGGACAAAGAGAATAGTCTGTGACAAATGGTTTCGGAACAATGAGAAATCCACAGCAAATAAATGAAACTCCACTATTATCTATATACAAAAACAATGATTCATAAACCAAAATGTAAAACAGAGAACTAAATTTTCTATAACGAAACGTTACGGTTTTGTGACTGAGTTAATTCCAAATTTAGTTGTAGTTTTATTTTTCCACCACCAAAGCAACAGTTCACATGCTTAGGGGGGAAATGGCATTATCTACACACTGTCTAACAACTTGTGAGAAACTGGACAACTGGACAAGGGTCACCCAGAACCACCTTTTCAGTGCGATTCAGATCTCTCCAGGTTTGTATCCTAAATCCTCTTTCTCCGAATGACAGATGAGGAAGCTGAAGCTCCCCAAAGGTCACCCCACAGAATGATTTTTCAGCATGCCGAAGTTAATTTTTTTTATGTGTCTTCCTCTGAAATTGAGGAGCAGTGGATTTACCCTAGGTTTCTAACCCATCCCCCTGCCCTCTTCCCACCCTACCCCTGACCTGACACCATTCTCTCCCAAACTAAGGGGGCCAAGAAGACTAGTCTTTACTGTGACATCATAAGAGCCAGTTGCCATGGGAGAACTGCAGACCCAGCCCCTAGGCAGGGGAGAGCAGGCCCTGCTGCACACAAGGCCTGGCCACTCCTCCCCGACCATACTGGCCCTCCATGGAAGCCTTGGTCTGTGCATTCTCTGAGCTTCGAATAAGAGAAGGTGCCTGGCTGCAGGGAGAAGCAATAGCAGAGATGCCATTCTGTCCTAACCTGGGCCCAAAGCTACTGGGGAGATCCCAGGGACATGCATGCTTGGGAGGGGAGTAACTCCCAATCTAGACTGTATGACTGGGCCACTCATGCCCTCTTTTAGCCTCTTTGCTGATAATGGCACCAGCATACTCTTTCTAGGGTAGAGAGTACACAAAAAAGGACTTGAAGTGCTGAAAGAGATCTCAGTGCCAAAGTCCTGGGATTCTTAGGCCCGTAGGGGAGCAAACAGGAAAAATTGGGACAGACAGGATCTGAGGCTGGATAGCCTGGGAGTGGGGCCTATCAGAAGCTGGTACTTCCATCTTTTTACCCAGATGCTGGCCCCACTGGCCACCACCCTCCTGCTCTCTCTCCTGCAGATGGAGTGAGTTGGGCCCCAGGATGCCCCAGCCACCCTGATATACCACCCATCTATGAGGGAGGGCTGGGGGCCCAGCAGCAGCAGCAGGGCCCTGGTGCCCAGGCAAGCAAGCCCAAGAACTTCCGATTGCGTCACCTCCGGAGCTTGGCTCTCTACCTGCCAGGCCACATGCAGCCTGCTGGTCAATGTGGAAGTCACTGGCTAGACCAGCTCATGGCTGGGGGCAGCCTGCCATGGCCTGAAGGCTTGGCCTGGGCCCTGTCTCTGCCACAGGGAACCCTGGGTCCAGGTAACAGCCATTGCTCAACCCTTCTGGAAGCCCAACTGCCCAGGGACAGCCTGGAAAATACAGGTGAGCTCTGTTAAGGAAGGACTGGAGACACGAGGGAAAGACGCAAGGGAACTCAGATGGGCCTCTTCCATTCCCCAGCCTTCTTGCCAAAAACTAGGAGAGGACACTGTGGCCAGGACACACTAATGTCTTCCTCCGGGAGCCGAAATCTTGTTGAATTTTTCAATCTGTGTGCCCCACTACTGATCTGCACCGTGGATGTACTCTTAAGTCTTATGAAATCTCAGGGTGGTAGTAGGCAGCTGGACCATAGCTGGAACCCGTTGGGATGGGGGGGTGTAAGGCAGAGAAGATCTGGGACTGAGTTCTGGGTTCTAATCCTTGTTCTGTATTTTGATAGACCTTGGGCAACTCTCCCTCAGTTCATTTTACAAGAGTTCATGACCCACTGACATCCCCCCCAACTAGTTCTTTCAAGGACATAGCACCAAGCTCTTCAATTGTCTTGAAGGTTATACGGTCCAGGGTCACCGAGGTAGGGTTTCAGATTGGGTCTGAGTGACTTTTCTTTCCTTTTTCCTCAGCTTCCAGTTCCAGCATGGACCCAGCCAAGGGTGTCCCCTCCCAGTCTGGTCCCCCTGAGGGCTTGGGACTCAGGCCCAAGAGGTCCTGGAGAGCCTTAGAGGAGACCATGTGTCCCTTGTGCAAGAGAACCCGCTCTGGGGCCTTGGAGAGGACATAAGGATCCAAAGTGCCAGGACTGGGGACATTAAGGGAAGGATGGCTGAGGAGGTGGAGGCCAGGTTTCCTGAGGAAGGGTGAGGTCCCAGAAGTTGTCCTCCCACTGAGATGGCCCCCACAGCTGTCCAGCATCAGACCTGGTCTAGTCTGGGCAAAGTATGAGGGAGGGAGGAGGAAGTCCCTTGAGAGGGACAGAAGAAATGGAAGCATGCTCATGCCCTTGCAGCCTGCCCAAACTTGTCAGCCAAATGTAGCTAGGAGGCCAGGCTGAGCAGAGAATCTGGTTCCTGAGAGCCAGGGAGTCCTCAGGTCTTCCCTCAGTAAAAAACCAAGGCCTGCATCTTCTTGTCTGTCATCAAGTCAATTCAGTCAAACCCACCCTGCATCCATTCCAGGGAGCTTTCCTGGGGTAATGGAGTCATGAGCCTGTCTGGGGAGGCTCTGTGGATGAGAAACTGCTGAACATGGTAGCTCTAGAAAGCAGGCAAAGTCTCATTGGGCCTGAACACAGGATATGGCATGGCATTCCAGGGACAAAAGGATGAAATGTGGGTTTAAAGAGGGAACCAGGAGGGGACCAACCAAGGCAGGCATGTTGGCCTGGACCCCACACTGCTCCCACCAGGGGTTTAGATGAATTTATGGCCCCATAGAAACTCATCAGGATGGCCACGGGACGGGACTTCTGGCTGGACTAGACTTCAGGTACATGGATGTTGATGGCCTTGGGTAGTAACATTTGGGACTGGATCAAGTTTTTGTTGCAGGCCCATTCTGTGCCCTGGAGGATGTTTTGTAGCCTCCCAATAATGCCAGCACTATCCTCCACATAAATTGTTTCCAGACAGCATTCAACACCCACCAGAGACATACTTAATCTGGTTGGGAGCAAAGCCAAGGCCTCCACTGACTTGCATTACCTTTGGAGCCTTCTCTAAGCTATGATGGAGATGGGGGACAGACAGGTTGGAGAAGGGAATTAATTAGTTTCCTACTTGAACCAGGTCCTAGCTCAAAGCTAAGAGCCACACTGCTGGTATGAATTGATAGGCAGCTGCGAAGGATCTTTAAGAAACAGCCCAGTCGTTGCTTTCAGCATAGACGCTTTCATCAGGTTTATACTCCTCTGCAGGATAGTTGCCTGCATGACTGAGCCACCAGGAAGACCGTGGCAAGCAAGCTCCCCAGCCCTCACAGGCAGAGCACAAAATGTGGAGAGCCAGCTATTAGAGACAGGATGAGACTAGTGAAATGATTTATTTGTTTGTAATGAGACACTACACACTACGATTTGTTCAACACTGGGCTGGACACTGCAGTAATTAGGAAACAGAAGGGAGGAAAAGACAGGTCGAGGCCTTTGAATTGGATTTAAGAATGTCCAAGTCAGAACCTTCTGGAAGGTTCTTTCTTGACCACACAGGGCAGAAATGAAAATCACATGATCACCACTGACTGAAAAGGGAAGGGACACAGGGCTCAGCCTCAGCACACAACCAAAACCAGTCAGGACACCGGCCACCTGCTGGCCAGTTCTGTTGAGGAAGGGAAATGCTTTTCCTGCCTTGGCCTTCCTCTCTGAGGCCAAGCAGCCTTGGGCTGGCTCTAGGGCCCCCAAGCACTGAGCCAGGAGATGCTGAGAGAGGAAAGCACTCAGTAACAAGGCCTGTCAATAGAGCTGTTCCTGATCAGTCTGGCACAGTGAGGGGCTGTGAGGACGCCCTACAAAGGCCCCAGTGACACTGCAGCAATACTGGGCAGGGCTCTGGCAACAAACATTTGGGGGTGCAAGGGAAGGGATGCTGCAAGTACAATCCATGGTACTGAGGAGAGCCTCTGCCTCGGAGGCTGAAGGTCCACAGACACTGACTGCCCTCTGCGCCCAAGGCCAAGTCCCATGGTCCAGAGTAGCAGAGATCCCAATGCAGAGCTCGGCCTCCTTTTCTCTGCATTTGGCCAGACCTTCAAGCTTCAGCTTCTAGAAGGATGAGCAAGGAAGGAACACAGAAGCCAACAGCTAACTACCTGTCCTTGTCTCAGCTCCCAGTGTAGGTCAGCTATATGGAGAGCAAGCCAGGATTCACCAGGCAGGATGATCCTTCTGGACAATAGGAAGTGGGTAGTGGGAGGCCTGAGGAACAGGGGACTGTCCATATAACTGTCTATGGTGAGGGCTGAGTCTTGAAGCTTTAAGTTCTCTTGAAGGGCTAGCCTACTCCTTCTCCCCAGCCTCTAGCCTTTCATGGACAACTGCTTCCACTGTTTAAGCATCTTTAGGGATTCCTATACAAAGACTTGGTACTCTCTTTCCTGTGCCTCTTTATTCTAAGCTTCCTGTGTCTTCAGGGTCAAAGGTGTCCACATTCTCTTCACAGTGAAGTTCAGTCCATTTTGAAGGAAAGATGAAGGAGGAGGCAGAAGAGGCCTGGCAAGCCCTTTTCCAGTGAATGTAGCCAACACCTGCCAGGCCATTGAGATGGTGCCAGTGCATGGAGGCAGGACAGAGGCTCCCGGAGGAAGGAGAAGTTTCCAGAAGCAGGAAGGAGAGCCTGCAGGGAAGAGAGCAGGGCACATGAAGACACTGCAGGATGTTCACATACGTCACCTGGCCTATGGGCTTTAGATGAGTCAGGTATACCAAAGCATGAGCCTTTCTCCAGCCCACAGTCTACCAGTGGCCAGCAGGCTCCTTGGAACTCTACACAAATACAAGCGCTGCCAAGCTCACACTTGGGTGTGTATCAAGCCTCAATGTGGACGGTCAATGGAGTGGGCTCTGCAGTACCTAAACCTCTCCCAGTTCTGCAATTCTCTGTTCTGTTGGCTTGGGAGACCAACTCTCAGCAACCAAAATGGTTGCATCCAGGCTGAATATTATCATTTACAATTTGTCAGCATAGGAAACTCATGTAGGGTGTTAGACAATGCCACACAGAGATGCACTGGTGACAGTCCTGGTGGTAAGAGTGGAAGTCTGGGTAAGATTCTGAGGAGTAGACATGGATTGAGATCATTGGGTGCATCTTGTAAGGGAAAGCAAAGTAACTGCGGGCTTCCAGTAGGAGCTGTTTGGTCTTTCTGTACCTTCCCAATGTTTGAATCACATGAATCCATTTTAACAAAAAAAGAAAGAAAAATCTGTTCTGGTCCTGGGGAGATGGCTCAGTGCTTAAGAGCATTTGTTGTTCTTTCCAAGGACCAGGGTACAAGGACCAGGATCTGCATGGCACAACTGCCTATAATCCCAGTTCCAGGAATCCAATGCCTTTAAATTCTTAAGAGATAAAATAAAAACAAAAACAAAGCAAGAGCTGTATAAAACGTAAGGACCTGAGTTTGAGCTCTAGCCCCCACACAAAAAGTCTGGGTAGGCAGCCGAGAGACAGAGACAAGAGGATCTCTGAGGCTCACTAGCTAGCCAGTGCAGGTAAATCAGTGAGCTACAAGTTCCATGAGAAACCCCGTCTCAAAAGTAAGGTGGAGAATAACTGAGGAAGATAACCCATGTTGAGCTCTATGCTCCACAAATGTGCACATGTGCATGCAAATGTACAAAGTCCAGGGAGTAAAAAATCTGACGAGTGGTTTGAGGTCTTTGGCCCCTTGCTCTTCAAACCACTTCTGGACCCTCAATGAACTGCTTACAGTATCTGCCTAGAGACCTCTCGTCTCTGTAAGGACCAGACTCCCCAGGTCCTGCCATCTGTGCCTACCTGCTGAAGACCAGGCATCCACTCTGCTCCTGAGCCAGCATAGCACCGGGCCTGCACCTGGGGCAGGCTGATGGGCTGGCAGGTGGCTACCAGCTCCTTGCAAAAGACAGCAGAAGTCAGACAGACAGGAAAATAGGCTCCACAAAGTGCTGAGAACAGAGGCCTGGGGGAGGCTGCCCCAATGGCATCACATGGTACGGCTGTATTCGATGCCACCTTTGGTGGAGATGCTGGACCATGGCAGAAAGCTGCAGAGCAGGCTGTGGGCCTGGCGGTAGATCCTGTGTGGGATGGAGCAGGGACTCAGGTTGGCTAGTGCTGAGCCCAGGTGCTGGATGTAGTCTGTGGGTTCTGTCAAGGAAGATACCGATATGCCCCATCATCTGCCTTGCCTGCCTACATGCAGCCTCCTTGGAGTTGGATCAATGACAGCATTGTTCAAAAATACCAGAAAGACTCATTAAGTGGACCATCAATTTGGGAAATAATGTACAGTAGAGCCATATAGGGCAATCACCATAAGGTAATTAACAAAGACCAGGGCAGGATCTACAAGAAAAGTGTTCCTAGTTCTCCAGAGGGACAGAGCCCACCCCAATAAGGAGATGTTTCAGCAGTGCTAACCCCTGGATGCCCATACATGCTCGACTTCACGTGAGCTAGGCCCTATGGAGCTTGGGGTCACTTCTTTCCTGTTTTACTTCCCTCTAAAATGAATCACTTCTTCAAAACACTTACAGGTACATGTAGTATATTCTGGGTTATTACTACCCCAAGGCTGCTGGGACATTCCGTTTCCTTTCCACCTAATAAGGACACCATTAGAGGAGAGAATTGGAGGTGGGTGAATGCACCTTGGATCATGCAGCTCCACGAGGAAGGTCTGAACCCGTGTGTTCTGCCATTGTTCACTTTCTTCTCACCATCACAGGCTGCATAGGGTGGGGCTTGTATCTGCTACATTTACTGATGACCCCCACAACAGGACACTTTCCATATTTCTTGAGTGGAGTAGAGTTAAAACCCAATCTTCCTGCTGGGCTGAAGCTGCCAGGGAGTGCCAGTTTTCCTAACGTATGCAGCCAATCAGGTGCATTTGACCTGTGCATACCCTGAGCTACTCAAGGAACAAGGCTGTGAGCTAAGCCAGTGACTGTCATCCAAAGGTGGCCACAGTTCCAGTGACTCTCTGGTTCTTCCAGCCCTCTAGCCAGGAAACCGCAACAAAGCCTTCTCCTGTTCCCTTCCAGCAGTAAAGGATATAAGATGGTCCAGGGAGGGTGGCCGCCATTGATGTAGAGGACATAGGTGAAGCCATCTTTGAGGACCCCTCGAATGGAGTAGTAGTAGGGCAGATAGTGATGCTGCTTAAAGTCTCTGTTTTCATAGAAGTTTATTGCTGTATTGTTGGTGGTGAGGACATGTAGGTAGATGGCTTTGCAGTGGTCCTGGGCAGTGGTTGAAATATGATCCTTTAAACTTTCTAGTAAAAGGGAACCTGGGGAAAGGAGAGGAAGGTTTCTCACAGCAGGGCAGTTAAGAGGACATAGATGAAGCCATGGCGTCTGCAGGAGTCTAGAGGGTTATGTTGCCAGATCTGAAACCAGCCTCTGGTCACTTCCCACTGTCGAGCCCCTCCCATGAGCTGCCTACCACTGTGGACCATAGATGTATCCTGGAGAATTTCTGGGTCCACAGAGGACACTTACCAACCTTTCAGACAACAAAAAGTATAAACCAGAACCCGGAGGGTGAGAAAGACAGGTCTGGGTAGAACAAAGGCCTTCTACTCACTGCTGTGTGGTGGAGTAGGGTGAGACTCTGGTAACAGTGTCTGGAAAGAGCAGTTTCTCCGTTTGTTTATGGTTCTTACTCAGAACAGAACGTCTCGCCAGTACACATGACTATGTCTGGCAACACAGGCGAGGGAAGGGAGGTCTGTGCCCTCCTGAGGCTGTCCTAGGAGTTGGTGCTGATCTGTTCAAGACAGATCTGGGAGGGATTGAAAATGATGAAGGCCAGTGGGGTGGGGAGATGCACTGGGAGGACATATCTGTCCCCAAATTTGGACAAGGAAGAGACTGAGGGTCCTCTGTGAGCTGAAGATCTCAGAAGTAACTGACAGGGCAGGGGGTAGTAACTGCTTGGGGCAGCAGTGGTTCAAGCCATGAACTTTCTGCCTCTCACCTATGCCGTGCTTTCTGAATTCTTTCACCACTCCCAGACTTAGAATGTATGCAACTTGTGTATCCACAGAGAAGCTGGAGGCCAGAATATCTCCATCCTAAAGGAGAAGTCAGAGATAAAGTCAGGGCAACATGACGGCATATACAAGCTCAAAACACAGAACCTACCTAGTTCTGTGTCCACTCTTCTTATCCTGGCATGTGCAGTCACAAGGTGGGAAGGGGTAGAGCACAGGACAAAGTACACCCCGCTGACCCACAGAAATAAGAGGGTGTAGGCCCTGCTCGCGGATGCTGCCACAGTGAGAAGGCACCCCCAGGAGCTTTGTTTGAGATGACGACTAGGTTGTGACTTTTCGTCAGAACCAGCAGCATTACAGTGGGTTAAAAGGCAGCCTGGGGATGGGGGTGTAGCTAAACAGTAGAGCGTGTGTCTGGCATACACAAGGTCATACGTCTGATCCCATCACAAAAGAACAAAAGAGTATAATTGTCCAGAGTGTCAACGAGTAGTGACACAGTCTCCATGATGTGTGACAGTGGGCAAGTGAAAAGTTGTGTCGGGTGAGCATGCATGTGCAGCATCGCTGTGTGGAGGTCAGAGGACAACTTGGGGAGCTGGTTCTCTCCCTCCACGTGGGTGCTGGGGACTCAGCCTATCAGGTTTTTATTGCTCAACCATATCGCCAGTCCAAGGTCCAAGTGCTAAGTTTTAAAGGTTTATAAAGAGAAACATGCTGTCCCTGGTGACCATGAAAAGTAGGTTAAGACAGCTACGCACCCTGCTCTGCTGCCCATGCCGAACAAGTGGCACACTGTGATGTAATATAGCATGCTAAGGACACAAATGCCTCCTGAGTCATGACTCTGACCATGAGATAGATTCTCATGTTATTCCAAGCACTTAATAAAAAGAAACACTGCCATTTGTATGGTCTTCTCTTCCCAGAAAGGACACCAGGCGACTTGGCTTTTCTGCTTCCCATTCACCAAGTAGCTCCATGTGCTTTGCATGTGCTGGGCCAGGCCCTGCTCCCTGACCATGCTCAGCACTCCATACTACAGTGAACCTGGACACAGCAAACTGGGGGAGGGGATAAACTCACTGCTCTAGTTAACAGCTCTAGGCTAATGATGCTAGCTAAAAAGCTAGCCAAAAGAAGGGCCCCCAAATAAGTGTGGAAAGGGTAAGCGTGCAGAGCCAAGAGAGCCTCGGGCAGTGTGCATGGTGGAAGTGGATAGTCACTAAAAAGCCCCAAGAGAGCCTCGGGCAGTGTGCATGGTGGAAGTGGATAGTCACTAAAAAGCCCCAAGGAGGCCACAAGGAAACAAGGTGTGGGCAAGTGAAACAAGACGGCAGATCCAGGGGACCGGCCCTTGCTTTCTCCCTATCTGAGCAGAGAGCAATGTGAGGCAGTTGGCTCAGGAGGAAGCTGGGCTAGACAAAACAATGTACCAAGATAGAATTACATATAAAATGGGGTAACCTTTAGTGGTCTGGGTTCCTAGAAGAAATGTTTCTTCCTCTTCCACTAGGACTGGATGAGGCAAGCACTCTGCCACTGAGCTGCAGCTCCAATCTCATTTCCTGAATTTTTAAAGGAATAATCTCAAGCAAGCTGGGTGTGGGGTACACACCTTGGACTCCAGCACTTGAGAGGCAGAGGCAGGTAGGTCTGAGTTTCAGGCCAGCTAGTACACAATGAAATCCTGTCCCTAAATTAACAAACAAATAGCAAATGAACAAACCAACAAACGGGAGGCAGGCAGGAAGGAGAAAAGGAAACAAGAAGGAATAACCTCAAGCCAAATATAATCATTTGCTGGTTGATGGGATTCCCTTTCCTTAAGTAAATAATACTGCTCCATTGCTATGACCAAAATTACCAGGAGACTCCTAACAGAATTCAACCACAAAGAACATGGTTTATAGCTATGGTCTTACATTCTGCACTGAAAGCAGTCATCCAAATCCTTGAGGGTTCTGAGGGAGGTAAGTTTGTGAGTGGTCCATGAAATTGGATAAAAAGAAATACATTTTTGCTAATCCCTAGGTGAAACCTAACATTTCCCTCCACAAATTACAGTAACATTGATGCTTCTGTGACAATTCCAGCAGCACAAATCACAGGCATTTTCATGTCACACAGCAATGGGGCAGATTCCCAACGTATCATTTCTGCTTGTTTCTGTTTCAAAATGGCCATCTTTATTAAACCCACTAGAAGGTTCTACTCATTATTCATATTATTCCATGAACAAAAATATATGCCACTAGGGCTGGAGAAGTAGTTCAGCAGTTAAAAACGTATTGCCCTTGCAGAGGACCCGAGTTTAATAGTGGGCAGCTCATAACCATCTATGATTCTAACTCCAGGGGGATCTTCTTTGTTCTTTATGAGTAAAGACTCCTATATAGTCACACATGCATACACATAATTAAATAATAAATCTTTAGAAAAAAAGTCCGTGTATTCACACCTCCATATAAATAAACCACTGGGTGAGTGTCGTTTGCTGCTCTGACTCCTCAGGTTTCAAGCTGCTGAGACACAGGCCAGAGTTGGCAATGTGACTCCACTGCAGCATCCCCTTTCAGCTGCTACAAAGGCCAAGTTACTGCGGCATAGACATACCTCTTTATGTATTTTGGTCCTATTCTTTATTTCAGCTACTATCATTCCCACGATGGCACCTCTGTAGGTTGCAGCAAGAGAGAAGAACTTCTTGTTGGATGTGATATCACGATACCATGAGTCTGGATACCTGAGGGAAAGAGCACACTCCAGTGAGTCACCAGACCCTATGCTGCCCTGCCTATCACTTACAGTCTCTAGGAACCTCATAGCTGTCTTCTCAAAGTAACTGCCTGTCCACATGGAAATTTTTGATGTAAAAAAAATTATTTTTAATGTAAAAGAGAGGAACCCTCCAATCAAACTGTCTCCAGACAGTTCCTGGAGGGACAGCACAAGGCAGCCTCAGTGTGAACTGAGACCTTAGGGCCCTCAGTGACCCGAGTGGTCTATGAAGAATTCCGTGGGGCTGGAGAGATGGCTCAGAGGTTAAAAGCACTAGCTATTCTTCCAGAGGTCATGAGTTCAATTCCCAGCAACCACATGGTGCCTCCCAGGTACCTATAATGAGATCTGGTGCCCTCTTCTGGCATACAGGCACGCAGAACACTGTATACATAATCAATCAACAAATCAATCAATCAATCTTTAAAAAAATTTTGTGAGGGCTGATGAGATGGCTCAGCAGGTATGGGTGCTTGCAGTCAAGCCTCGAAACTTGAGTTCAATACTCAGCAGGACCCACCCACACGGTGGAAGGAGAGAACTGACCACGCAAACGGTCCTCTGTGAGACTT
>LOJH01036707.1:1710-15448 GCA_001685095.1 Ellobius talpinus | reverse complement strand
GGTGGGTGGATGGATGGATGGATGGATGGATGGGTGGATGGATGGATGGATGGAAGGATGTATGGAACACTGTAAAAGGGAGGTGAGGAGAGAAGTAAGGAGGCTGTTGCTATGTATTGATGACCAGTAATGAGGCCTTGGTAAGGGCAGCTTTGTGAGGAGACAAGAAGAAGCGTTAGCTTGATGTTGATTGCATCAGGCCTCCTTTGGTAAGACAACATAAACTCACAACTGAGAAGTCCAGGGATCTAACATATGTATCCAGTGCACAGCCATGTCCACACCACCAGCCCTCTCCCTCTCTGGTCTTTGCCTTCCCAGTGTGGGAATCACCAGGGAGCTGGTTCAGCCCCTCCAAACAAGTATCTTTCTAGACCCAATCAGTAGAGAGATTTGCCTCCCTCTACTGGTGCAGAGCAAATCTCTTTGGCTCCCATTAACCAACCCTAGCCATCACTGGGTTATAGGGATGCAGCATGCTCTCTGGCCAGGCTTGATCCCCTGTCACCTGGAGCTGGAGTGCTCAGTAGGAAGGGAAGGAGAGGTCCAGAGAGGTCATGTTGCAGGGGAGGGAAATGGGATTGATGCAGAGCTGCAGAGATGCAGAGGCCTCTCGAGTATGCTCTAGACTGTAAGGAGAGTGTTATTGCCATGGTGAGCAAACATGGCCAGGAAGAGAGGGACCAGTCAGTCTCCTGACTAGGGGGGGATCACCTTCCTTTGAAAAGACAGCGCTATCCCCTATTGCCCTACCACGTCTGTCTCCTAGGTCTGTGCCTGAGCACGTTTCTCATCCGTACCCGATAGCCTGCCCCAGGAGACATAAGGGAGGAAACACCCAATCTATTTCTGTCCCAGCATCCAGCTCACAGCCTGGGCTCTATGGATGCTTAGTCATGAGGTTGGGTAGGCGGACATTAGACTAAGAGATGAATGCAGAAGAAACCGAGCCAAGGCAGAGAACACAAGTGACCTTCTCTCAGTCTGTTGAAGATGGTCACATGGCTTTCATGGGTTTCCTCTGTACCAGCCAGGGCCAGTACCAGCTGTGTCCAGCCGTGACAGGAGGGAAAAACCCTTCTCCATAAGCTCTGGATATACCTCTGTAATGGTTCCCAGCCAGAGACAGAGCTGGGGCCCTAAATGTACTCCTTTCCCTGTGCCTACCTGGTACCCAACATGTGCATAGGCTAACAGCCAGAACCTGGCAGTTTTTTGTGTCACAGTTATGTGTGGACAAAGGAGGAGGATGGATGAGAGAGGAGCAGAGGTGTCATGTCACAGAGAAGTGGGTTCAGCCCTCACTTCAGGTCTAACATTTCATCCATCTGTCAGGGTTTCCCTGGACCCAGGGGAGAAAAGGGTGACCGGAGTGAACGTGGAGAGAAGGTGAGGAAGAAGGGAGATGGGACAAGCAGCAGGTGGGGAGGTGGGTGCTGGGGCCAAGAACTGCAGAGCCTGGTGGCTGCTGGACCCTGGGGCGTCTCTCTGGGAGGTGGTGAAGGGGTCCCAAACCTGACAACTAAAGCTACCCTACCATCTTCTTCTTATGCAGGGAGAACGAGGGGTTCCTGGCCGGAAAGGAGTCAAGGGCCAGAAGGGAGAGCCAGGCCCACCAGGCCTTGACCAGCCATGCCCCGTGGTAGGTGTCTTGGCAGGATGGAGCTCCGACCAGCCAGAGGTGTCGTTGCCAGAATCACAGCTCCTTGTGCTGTGGACCTGATGCTCCCACCAGTGTGGCTGAAAGATGTAGCCATCTATGGAGATGGAGGCCTGGCCAGGAAGTGTTTACCATTCCTGGTTACTTCTGTTTACTCAGCCTTAAGGCAGAGCTGACCCATCTCGGACTAACCTTGGGTAGGGGTAGAGAGGAGCCAGGACAGGAAAAGAACTGTTTCCTCCCAGAGTCATCAGTAATGGGGGTGTCCTGGGAGGGGGCTAGGGGCTAGGAAGGGAAGCCCAACAGACACACAGACTTAGTGTGTATCACAAAGTCAGGGAGTGGCCAGCCCCCTTCCCCCACCCTGACCGTGGTTGCCTAAGACCTCACTGAGGTCTGACTTCCTATGGACTTGAAACTGGGCTGGCCTGAGATGGGACTTCTAAAGTCTTCGGGAGAGTCACACCATCCTGCCTCTCCTAGGTCTCTCATTCTCCTTCAGCTCCTTTCCTTCTGGTATCTTTTTTTTTCTCCTGTGGTTGGTCTAGCCTCTTCCCCACCCTGTAAACACACAGACCCTTCCTTCTCCTCTCCCCCTCCTATCCGTCTCACTTCCTGCTGGCAATAGCTCTTGATAACCCACCAGGCCTGGTAGTGAAACTCCCACAGTTCAGTTCCTGTTTTCTAGCAAGCTAAAGGGTTTACATAGCAGGGTCTAGAAGTGATGCTCAAAGAGGACAGGACAATGAAGCAGCTCTTCACACTCAGCTGTCCAGATGTTCACTCCCAAGCACCCATCGTCAGGGCTTTGGGGAGTAGGCAGACTGACCCAGAGTCAGGGACCTCTACTTGGTCCTCTGGCCTCCAGTGAGTTCCTCCAACCCTTTGTACCTTCCTCTCCTCCTTCCTAATATTCTGAGATATTAGTGAGAGAAAATAAGCAGCCTAGAATCCCAGCACTCAGGAGCCTGAGGCAGGAGGATGGAAAGTTTGAGGCCTCTGCTGCATGGTGAGACTCTGTCTCCAGCACAGACAGCCAGGGCCTGAGGACATGGCTCAGGTAGCGAAGCATTTGCCTTGCAAGTGTGAAAACCTGAGTTCAGATCTCCAGAACCCACGTGGAAAGTTAGGCATGGTGATGTGTGCTGGCGAGGTAAGGACAGGCAAATCTCCGGAGCCCACTGCCAGCTAGCCTAGCCCACCCACTTGGCAGAGTTCCAGGCCAATGGACACCTTGTCTCAAACAAAAGGAGGTGCCTGAGGACCTAACCTCCACACTCATATGCACACAAGCGCATACATACACACACAGACATGCACACAAACACAAAAAGACAGCTGAGAGGGAGGGTGAGAATCCAGCCCTGCTTCTTCAGAGCCTGGACCCAGACTTCCTCCCTGTGAATAAACCTTTGTCTTCAACGCAGGAACATCCTCGATGTGGAGGCAAGCCTGGGGCACCGGGCTCCCGGGGCCTTGTGAAGGGCATCGGGCCCTGCCCTGTGGTACGCAGTCTGGTTGCCGTGTGCTGTGTGCAATGCTGGGCTGTGTGCAATGCTGGGCCTTCTGGGATGCTTTGGGTTGCTGGTTCTGCCCCCTCCCTTCCTCCTTTCATCCTTCTGATACATTCTACCCCTCCTCTCTTCTCCTCTCCTCACCTTCTGGTCTCCAAACCATACCCCAGCATGCACTTGGAAGGGGCTCAGGGAGTGTGTTCCATGTGTTTTCCCTGTACCTGTACTTTGGAATAGACTGGAATGTTTCTGCCTCAGGGTCCCCCAGGGACTTGACATTTTGTTCACCTCCAGCTCTCCAGCCCCCCAGGCTACCTGAGGAAGCCCACCCATGCTCATATCTGCTGGGTGGGTGGACACTATTGAAGCTTCCAGGCAACCCCATCTTTAATGCCCAGGGTTCATCCTGATGACACTATCTGCCTCCCAGATCCAATCAAAGTGGCCAGGAAGGGCTGGAGAGATGCCAGCTCCTGCACTGTCAGTGCTTGAAGGCATTCCTGCCCAAATCCTGAAAGCTTTCAGGGCCCCCAGGATGTTACTCCTAGCAGGCAGGAAGTCATACCACCTTTTTCATAGGATCACACCCTCCTCTAGCTGGCAAATGTCTAGCACAGTGCCCATCATATTAGAGTGTCCTAGATCTTCCCACTACTCAAGTGCCCCCAAAAAGCGCCATGAAAGTGCAATGGGGGGCATTATGTCCTCAAATGGACGGAGGAGACACCCAACCCTGCTTCAGTGGAATCCAGTGGCTTCAAGTAGCAGCTCCCTGGCTACATCTCCTTTCAGTCCCAGCAAGGGTAGGGGAGGTATTGATAGGCTACCAGCCTCCTGCCCCTGACATTTAAACCTCCTTTTTTCCAGGGCCCTGACGGGCTGCCCGTGCCTGGCTGCTGGCATAAGGTATTTTCAGAAAAGGGTCTCAAGTGTGGGCCTGAAGGATTTGGGATGGGAGAGTTAGAGGGAGAGAGAGGATCCAATGGAACCAGGTCTCATCCCACAGAGGTTTGAGTCTCAGTACCATTGTCTCACAGGGACTGAATGGTCAGGATTTTCAACCTTGCTGGTGACTTTGTGATCACATGGTCGAGGCTTAGAGCTTGGTCCTGGCTGATGGGTGTCATCTACTTATTGGTCATCTGGGTCTTGGGTTACATCTGGACCTGTCAATTGAAAGCCATTGGTGGGGGGGCCTCCTGGGACTTATCCTAACTGCCCCACTGAAAGGGGCCTAGAAAGAAAGGTGGGGTTACACTTGTCCCTGAAGAAATCGTCAGGGTAGAGGTTTCTGGTGAGGGTCACAAGGACCTCTCCAGACCCCTCCATCACCTTCCATCTCCCCCTCCTTTTCCAGTGATCCTCAGACATGGCTCCCAACCTGTACAGATCTGTTTGGATGTTTTTAACTTGTGTAAAAACAAAACAGTAATATATTGATCTTCTTTATGGGATGCACCAACGGTGGCCTTTAAACATTTGAGAGTGTGCCAACCAGCCCTAAGACAACCTACACAGGAAGTCGGCAGGAAAGAAGACAGGCCGCTCTGGAGAGACTTGTACTTGAGGGCCCCCGGCAGGGCCTGCCTTTCCTAGAGAAGATAACGAAGGTGAAAACGCCTGGCTCAGGTGAGGCTGGACAGACTCCAGGTTGGGCCTGCAATCACCTGATTAGCAGAGACACACAACTCTCCCCTGCTGCCCTGCTGCCCCAATGTCTCACTGTCCAACAAGACCCCCTTGGAAACTGCTGTATCTTCTTGCCTCTGGACCCTGCCACAGGCAACTGCACTGAGACCCTGTGCTCAACAGGGCAAGCGACGATTCCTAGAATCCAGCACTTGGAGAGAAGGTAATGGAAAGAACCAAGAGGGCCTTGCTGTACCCAAGCTCAGTATGCTTCCAAAAGCCTCCCTGGGAGAGGAGCTTGTATCCTTGGGCCTTGGGAAGTGGCAGGGCTCTATGAATGCCTCAGTGTGGCAGCTCAGTGACCCCTGACTGTAGGGTAGGGAGACCCAGATGCACTAGTTGCTACTTCCGGTCTCCTTCTCGCCTCACCCAAAGAAGGAACAGAAGAACTTTGTCAGCCCTGAGGAGACAGGCCTCCTGTTCAGAACTTGGGTCTCACTGGCCCCAAGTCTCCCTCCTAGAACTCTGGTCAGCAGGACAGAAACTGGCCTCCTAGTAGGTGGTACAGACACCATGAACCCAAAGGCCGGTCCCTGCTAGCCGGAGCAAAACACCTGTGACAGAAACCCCTGTCCTCCGAGAAGGGGCTTCAACACTGCTAACAAAGGTTCCTAGCTACCCGCTCCATCCATGGCATCCCATCCCTCTCCGTGCCAAGGTGTGAGTAATAAACCACACGTGTGTGTCTGGATGTGCCCGTCCTTGCAGGCTTCTGTGGTCAACTCTAGCTGAGTTCATCCTGCTGAAGAGGAAAAGGGCTCTCTCTAGGGGGAGAGCCACCCCAGCCAGAATAAACCACATGTGTGTGTCTGGATGTGCCCGTCCTTGCAGGCTTCTGTGGTCAACTCTAGTTGAGTTCATCCTGCTGAAGAGGAAAAGGGCTCTCTGGGGGGAGAGCCACCCCAGCCAGAATCGAAGGTAGAGTTAAAGGTTAGGAAAGAGGAGGGTACAGGCTCAAGACCTGGACCCATACATGTCAGCAGAATCCTGGGACCAGTCACATAATGTCACTAAGTTCCTGTATCCCCTTCTGCTGTGCTTCCAAAGCAAGGACACTCCAAATTTGTTGCCTCAAAATATTCATCCTCTCAGTTCCAAGGATTCAAGAGGACTAGCTGGGTGGGTCTCTCTTGGACTCTTCCTCATCCGGTGATTGGTACCTATCAGCTAGGATCCCGATGGTCATGACACCTACCTACCTATAACCTGTTTGAATGGCCTGGGTTTCCTCACAGCATGGCAACAGGATTCCCGGGAAGCTGTGTCACCTTGTATGATAAAGCCTCCAAAGTTATAAGCTGTCACTTCCTGCCAGAGTCAGAGGTTCATCCCAGTGGAAGGGGGGAAAAGACAGACCCACCTCTCAGTGAGCAAAGTGTCGATGTCATATTTAAATGAGAAAATTTGGGAGAGTGGATCTTGTTGTAGGCCTTCAGAAATAAAATAAAACCAGCTTTCATGTAGCCCAGGCTAGCCTTGAACTCACTATGTAGCTGAGGATGGCCTTAAATTTCTGACCCTTCAGTCTCTACTTCCAAGTGCTGGGATTACAGTTGCGCACCATCACGCCCATTTTTTACAGCGCTGGGGATTGACCCTAAGGCTTTCCACATGCTAGGCAAGCACTTGAGCAGCTAAGCTACATTCTTAGCCTTTGTTGTATAGCATCCAGCCACTCCTCTGCAGCATGAGACAGTAATGCTCAAAATTCAGATGCGGTTCAGTATGATTCAGCATTGTGGAATACACAGAGAGCCTAGGACAGGTCAGACACCCCAAAGTTCCTGTAGCTGGTTGTCCTCCCTGTATCTGCCCCAAGGTCAAGTAGTAACCACAGTACTGTCTAGGGGACCTATGTCTTCCCTCTGCATATCCTTAGAACAACCTGGGGAGATGCCCAGCAAATGTGCCCATGTCACAGATGACAAACCTACACTCTTTCTCTGTGTGTAGAGAAAAGCAGGAGGCTGCGATAACAATGTTTCTGGCCTCCTTCCTCTAAGGACTGGAGTCTATGGAGGACCATGTTCACCAGACCATACACAAGACTCATTGCTGAGCAGTAGGGGCCCAGCCACACACAGGTTATGTCAAGTCCCTACCTCTGTCCCCCTGAGGAGCTGGCAATAAGTAGACAGACCATGCTCTCTGCCAGTCGACTGGGTCAAGCGGGAAACCAGAAATAAGAAAAGGAAGATGGATGGCGTGGGCCGAAAGGACTGGTGTCAATGTCTGCTCCAGAGACGCAGCATAGCCTCCCTAGCCCGCCATACACTACAGCTAGCAGTGCACTCCTCTTTCCGCCGAAGAACTTGGTCCCCTCATCCATCCTGCAAAGAGGGGGACTGCAGTGGTAGGTGTCACTATGTCCATTTTACAGATGTGAAACCTGAGGCTCTGGGTAGGTAGTCAGCTGCTCGGGAATACACAGGCTTGGAATTAGACCCACGCTCTTAGAAGTCACCTCCTTTGTCTGCAGAATTGTTTGGCAGTGTATGGAATCTGCTGGGAAGTCCATTGGCAATGGGTGGACAGCAAGCTTGGTGGGGGTCGAAAGCCAGTGGTCTCCCTGTTATTTTCAGCCTGGCTGCAGTAGACCATTCTTGGCCCGTTGCTGCCCTCTTGTGGCCTCATACCTGAATCCTTGCACACGGACATGCAAAGCCACTTGAGTCCTATGCCAGCCTGGAGTGAGGACTGAGAATGACTTGCTCAGGGCCTCAGATGAGACACTGGGGAACGCCCTGCCTCAGCAATGAGCCTCAAGGACGGAGAGGCCTTGGGTCTCTCTGGCTAGAAGAGCGGCTCTCTGTAAGTCATACAATTCTGGAAGGAAAGAGGAGTCTGTTTATTGAGTCCTGGAGTGTTCCTTGACAGCTAAAGCAACCACCAGGATGGCTGTCCCCATGAACAGATGGACCTGCTGCTTGAGAGAAGCTGACTGACTCCATTCCCACCCTTACAGAAGGCCTTGAGTTATCACAGAACTGGGGGACACTCCTGCTGTTCAGTGGACAGAGTCAAGGCTAGCATATATCTGAAATCCTGGACACTCCTGGCCAGTGCTGAACCTGCTCACTGAGGATGCCAGCTGAGAAACCCTGCCTTAGAATCAAGGGGTGGGCTCGGGGTGTGGCTTTTTGTTTGTTGAGAAAGGGTCTTACTATATAGCCTTGGCTGGTCTCTTAACTTGCAGTTCGGCCTCAGCCTCCCAGGTGCTGGGATTACAGGCTTGCACTACCATGCTCCCCTCTACATCCAAGTTTTGCTCAGCCCCCTCTTTCCTCTCAGTCTGTGCCCTCCTGGCCTCCGGTGTTGCCTTGAAGGTCAGCTGCCAGAAAATGGACAGACATTTAGCATGGGGCCAGGGCAGGCAGGAAGGGGCTTTTTGAGCAGGAAGGTGGACTCTTGGGTAGTTTTATAGTTAAATACATGCAATTCCACTCAATTTAGGAAGACAGAAGAGCTCTGTGGCCAGGGGTGGTGGTGCCAGGATGCAGCAATGAGAACGTGCTAATGCCTCTGGATTGTACCCTTCGAAATGGCTTGTTTTTTATGTATATTTTACCACAATAAAAACAAGAAATGCAAGAATATAAGGTTGTTCTTTAATATGTATCCTAAGCATTTTGGCAGTTTTGTGGAGAAGAAATGAGCTATTGGCTAATGGGCAGAGGGCTGGCATGTGGACAAGACTGCCCCAGCCTGCTGAGGGGCAGTCCTCAGCGTCTGTCCAGGGTTTGTCCAGGTCCTAGCGTCCAACTCTCGGGGCAGTATCTCTGTTCTCCCAGCTCCCTGACCGCAGAGGTCTCCTGTCACTCAGTATGCTAGCTCAGGAGGCCTGCAGCAGGCCCACTGTGAGTCTGGGAGCAAAACCCTTTCTTCTCCCAACCCTCTTCCTATCTGCTCACTGCAAGATTCTCTTCGTGTAGCAACATGTCAAACTCACCCTGCCTGGGCCTAGCAAGAATCTCTAGGGATCTCCGTGGTCGGTCGCAGCAGTGGCCCCGAGTCTCCTGCACCGGACTGGGAAAGCCTGCGTCCTTCCAAGGTGCCAGTCATTACCCTCACAGGGCGTCACGCTTTAAGCACAGAGAGGGCAACCTGCTTGGGCGTGTCCAGCCTCAGTCCTAAATCCCACTCAACAGGGCGACCTGGAGACACGTTCCTGGGAGCCAAATCCCGGGGATGGGAGAGGCGAAGGGCGAGGAACGACCCTGGCCCAGCGCAGAGCATCCGCGAACCGTGGCGTGGGTCACAAGCGAGCTGGCGCGCGGCTTGCGCGACTAATTGAACGCCGGGAAGGGAGCTCCCGGGGGTGGGGCCAGCACTGAAGCCCCGCCCAGAACTAACGTGACTGGCGGAGGCGGGGCTGAGCGCGCGGCCTCTGGGCCCTGACTGACAGCGTGGCGACATGGCCGCGGATCGGCGCCCCAAGGGAGCCACTCTGGACCTGAGGCGCCGGCTGCTCAGGTACCGGGTGCGGGCTTGGAAGGCGCGACAGCCGAGCCCCTGACTTCCCCGCCTCTCTCAGCCTCGGCTTACTAGAAGCGGCCGTGGACCACCCCGCTGCTCCGGGACGTCCCCTGCCCTGAGGAGCGGGCTTTTCCCCCGGCAGCTGCCTGCAAGAGGAGACGGGCCTGGCCCGGGTGGGCAGCCGGGTCGCAGACAGGGTTAGACGAAGTCTGCTCTTGGCCTGTGAGGGGGACCCTTGGTTCCACGTGGAAAGGAGGCGGTGGCTGGGGCTAGCCACCCCAACCAGGAGCAATAGGGCCCCTAAGATGGCAAGGAATATTAAGGGGTTAAGATCCAGCTCCTAACACGGGGCTTTTCTTCGGGAAGCCATCCCGGAGCCTCTTTCACCAGGATTGGAGGAACTGATGTATGTATGTGCAAGCAAAAGTGAGCGGGCTGCCAAAGCTTAGCCAATTTTGTCTCAGCAACTTTCTGCCCCGTCCTGTGCCTCCTAGGAATGGGGATGAAGCTTTTGTCCTTTCCAGAAGGCGGCTGTGATGAGTGCCGTTCCCGCTCCGGTCTTTAGACCAGGCTATCCATTCTTTGCCTGTTCCCACAGCTCTTCCTGCAGACTCTTTTTTCCCGAGGACCCTGTTAAGATTATCCGAAGCCAAGGGCAGTACCTGTACGACGAGCAAGGGCGAGAGTTCCTGGACTGTATCAACAACGTAGCTCATGGTCAGTACGACGATGCCTCGCCCTTGGTTGAGGCTGTAAATCTGATTGGCAGCCGGGGTTGAATAGAGCAGAGAGCTCCCCAATCTTTGGGAAGGAGCCTGAAAAGGCACACACCATATCTGTGCTAAACCGGGCAGGAGTCAGAGGGTGGAGGCTTTAGGGTTCAAGTTCCACTTAGAACTCACAGGCATATAGCCTGCCCAGCCATGACCACCGATGTAGCATGATCTCAGCCCTGTGCAGGGTCATGACAACAGGCCTTCAGCCCTATTGACTGTTACTGGGGACTACGGGAAACTGAAGTACGAATTCAGCCAACTGGGGCCACCAGAGCTGATGGAGGAGGAAAGGCAGGCTTTGAGTTAGAAGGCACATTGGAAGCAGAGAGAGGTTAAAATCCAAGACTCTCCCAGCCCTCAAGGGACAGAGGCAGGTGAATTTGTGAGTTAAAGGCCAGCCTGGTCTGCATAACGAGTTTCAGGACAATCAGGGCTTTGCAGAGAGACCCTGTCCTGGAGTAGGGTGTGGGGGAGGGGCAGAAGTTACTTAGTCCTCTGAGCCTTGTTGCTCATTGGACTATAGACAAAACTCAGCTAGCAAAGCACCTAGTTTGACTCAGGTGTTTTGGATAATTGTGTTAATACTATTAAATTGCTTTGGCAATGCTTGGCACATGGTAGGCGCTCACTAATTCTGTTCTGTCACTATCCCTGACCCTCTGACTGTTCCCCTCCAGCCAGAGGTCTCAAGAGACCTCTCTAAACACATTGGTTTTTCCGGAGAATGCTTCTCCTTCTGCTGGACTCTCTCTCAAGACTTTCCATTCCAGAACATCATCTCTGTGCTTCCCCCGCCCGCACCCATTCCCCCCTTTGCACCCTGCCTTCATTAACTTCATCTCCCCTGCATGGGTTTGCAGATGGAGCTGAGGGGGGATCTGGTGGGGCTGGCTGATGATGGAGGTGGCCCTCTTGCAGTCGGTCACTGCCATCCCACCGTGGTCCAAGCCGCACACGAACAGAACCTGATGCTCAACACCAACAGCCGATACCTTCACGACAACATCGTGGACTATGCCCAGAGGCTGTCGGAGACCCTGCCAGAGGAGCTCTCTGTGTTTTATTTCCTGAATTCTGGGTAAGTGAACTGCGACCAACGTGCCCTGTTGAAAACACGTCCAGAGAAGAAAGCCACCCATGTGGGTGCCACACGGTAGAACTGCCTAGGGGAGCAGAAGCCACTTCAGGGAGAGCCTTCTGACCTTCTTGGTTATAGACTCCAAAGCCTTTCTGTTGGCTCTTGGTTCTTCCTCTGTAGAAAACACCATCACCTCCATTCCAGACACACTGGGGCTTAGTGAAGTAATGGACTTCTTTATTTCTTCCTCACAGATTCAGCCCTCAGGTGTGATTCAGCAAGCTTAAGGGATATCAAATATTCTTCAGAGAAATGTGAAATTGTGGAGGGGTCCTTTTCTGGAGGGAGAGTACAGAGTGATGAGGCCTAGAAGCAGCGAGGGGCCTGACCTGACTGTGCCTCGGTATAGATGCTAAGAGCTCCCGAAGTGGCAGCTAAGGGAGGAGGAAGTTCCTCTAGGGGAAGAGTTTTTACCAAGGTCGATCACCACCTGGCACAGCCTGAGCAAAATCCCTGTAACATAAAGGGGCAAGACATGCTTGGTGACCCAAAAGAGGAAGGAGTAAGTGGTCCCTTAGCCAAGTGAGGGAAGCTGTGTTTGTCTTAGGACCACTAGAAAGCTACAGGGAATTGGGGTGAGGGTTGGGTTTTGTTTTTTTTTCCTGGTGGTGATTAGTGTTTTTATGTTTGTTGTTAATATGTGTGAGTGTTCAATGTTTGTTTTTTAGTATGTGTGAGTGTTTGCCTGCATATATGTCTATGCATCATGTGCGTGTCTGATGCCCGTGGAGGCCAGGTGGTTTCAGATCTCCTGGAACTGCAGTACGGACAGTTGTGAGCTTCCATGTGGGGCCTGAAACCAGGACTTCTACAAGAGCGGCCCATGCTCTGACCAGCTGAGCCATCTCTCCAGCCCCGCCCCCATAAAGGGCTTTAATCAGGAAGGTGATGCTGCCCTGATGGGAAGAGCAAGAGTAGCTAGTGTTGGGAGTGGCCGTGAGGACAGAACCAGAAATATGCTCACCGCCTATTGAAAGAGCATTCCGACAAACAGCATCTGGTTACAGGAACAAGCACAGTTAGCATTGCCACTTACAGTCTCCAGTCTCCTGCAGAACTTAGTAGATTTACCATCTTCTTTTCACAGATAAGGAGTGGCAGCGACTTGGTAGAGCACTTACCTAGTGTGCACAAGGCTTTTCCATCTCTAGTACCACAGTATTAAAAGGTGGGGGAGGGGAAGAAGTGGGAAGCTGTCTAGGAGATAGAAGAGCCTAGACTGGGACCTCACTGTAAAGAACAAGGAGGTGGCCAGGCGGTGGCCAGTGGTGGCACAGGCCTTTAATCCCAGCAGAGGCAAGTGGATCGCTGTAAATTCAAGGCCAGCCTGGTTTGGGATTAGGGCTACAGAGAAACTGTATCAAAAAACAAACAAACAAAAGAACAGGTAGAAAAACTCTGTATCAAAAAACAAACAAAAGAAAAGGAGGTAGGCACAGGGCAGGCAGTCCCTGTGGTCTTCCTCCTCCACCAAGTTACTTCCAAGTCCCGTGAGTGCTCCGCTCCCTTACCTCCTCACCTGTTTTGGCAGCTTGACATCTGTCATTCTTCCTGAGATGCTTTCTCCTCGTGTTTCCAGGCTCTGGTGTCTACCAGCTGCCAGCGCCACGCCTCCTCTGTTCCATGGGGCAGGTCCCACTCCTCCTCCATTCCGCGGGGCAGGTCCCACTCCTCCTCTGTTCGCGGGGGGGCAGGTCCCACTCCTCCTCTGTTCTGCAGGGCAGGTCCCACGCCTCCTCTGTTCTGCAGGGCAGGTCCCACTCCTCCTCTGTTCCGTGGGGCAGGTCCCACTCCTTTTTCCCCCTCTGTCATCTATCTGCTTGGAATTAAATGTCATCCTTGTGCTGGGGACTCAAAAATCTGCATCACAAACACAGATGTTGGAGCTGGACAGATGGCTCAGCAGTTAAGAACAGTGTCTGCTTTTCCAGGGGACCTGAGTTTTTGTTGGGGGGGGTTGTTTTGGATTTGTTTTTGTTTTTATTTTGATGTTTTCGTTTTCTTTTTTCTTTGGTTGTTTTTTTTTGTTTTGTTTTTGGGGTTTTTTTTGGAGTTTTTGTAGGTTTGTTTGTTTTTCAAGACAGAATTTCTCAATGTAACATCCCTGGCTGCCCTGGAGCTCACAGTGTAGACCAGGCTGGCCTTGAACTCATAGAGATCCACCTGCCTTGTCCTCCATAGGGCTGGAATTAAAGGTGTGTGCCACCACTGCCCAGCAAGGACCTGGGTTTGATTCCCAGCACCTATGTGGCTACTCACAACTCTCTGTAACTGCAGTTCCAAAGAATCCAATGGGCACCTTCAGAGATACCAGGCACATATGTGGTGACAAATGCGCATACAGGCAAAATACCCATACACATAAAATGCGTTTTAATTAAAATAAAGGGAGGGGGCTGAAGAGATGGCTCAGTGGTTAAGAACAACACTTGAGGGGCTGGAGAGATGACTCAGCGGTTAAGAGCATTGCCTGCTCTTCCAAAGG
>LOJH01036706.1:415-12472 GCA_001685095.1 Ellobius talpinus | reverse complement strand
TGCCCTCTTCTGGCCTTCAGGCACACACACAGACAGAATATTGTATATATAATATATAAAAAATGTATATATTTAAAAAAAGAAATTTACTGTACTCTATGAAGAATGCTGTTGGTTTGTCTGCTTTTGTGTTTTAAGACGGGGTCTCACAAGTATCTCTGGCTGGCCTGCAGCTCACTATGTAGACCACCATCTCTGCCTCCCAAGTGCTGGGATTAAAGGTGTGCTCCACCAGACCTGGACTAGAATGCTGTTTTTAAACCCTTGATTGAGAGATAATATTTTATATAACTTACATTTTCCATTCTTGCTGTGTTCTTTCTACCACATACTACTTCATCATGCTTAGTGGTGATGTCTTTTCCTTTTCCAATAAAGCCCTTTTTGGGAGTAGGAATTGGCTTTGCTAAAGTTAGAAATATAAAAAAAGAAAAGCCAAAAATATAAAAACAGCAAAGAGTAAAGTCTTATATTCAGCACTGGAGAGACACTTGAATCTAATAAAGTGAATTATCAAATGAGATTCAAATCTAAACATTTATCTAAACAAGTTCATTGGGACACTTAATCTTCTCTACCCTTCCCAATTGTACCCCAGAAACAAAAAGCACCTGGTCTGTAGGGATCATCACGAGTATCCTGCCAGTCAACCTCATCTTCAGAGCTGTCACTGTCTTCAAAAGGATGCACTTTTCGATAGTTTTCAAATGAAATGGAAACTTAAAAGGTAAAAATAGTTGACTGTTTATTTGGGAGTGTATATGAGCATCTCCTACCACCCAATGGAAATGTCACAATAAGGTACCTTTGCTGTCACCATTGAACTTTTTTTCTTCACGCCTAAGCTGTGCATCATATTCTCTGTCAAATTCCATCTGTAGCATCTGAGCCAGCATTAGGTCGCTGGAAGTGTCAATGTTTTCTCCAGAAATGAATGGTCCTTCAGCAACACTATTGAAAATAAGGTGATATAAGCTGACCCGGTGTGCTGTGCAAACAGCTACTGACTATGAGAGTAGAAAGTGTCTTTGCAAAGCTAACATCGCACTGAAGAAGGGGTGAGAGAATCTACCAGACCATTTCCCAGCTCCTGTTCACTTGGCTAGCTTCAGACCCATGGCAACTCTGAGGGAGCCCCAGCTAGGTGAGAGAGATGGGAGAGAAACCTAAGGGCCTGTGGGAAATCCATACTGAGACCCAGAATGCTTTTCATCTGTGGTCTAATCAAAGTAGAGAAAAAACTAATGAAGAGACAAATAACACTAGAAAACTATACCTCAGTAGCTCAACTGTTGCAGTAACAGGAACAAAACCTAAAGAAAGAGTGGTTTGTCTAAGGTAATGCAGACTCAGAATCTCTTCATCTGAATTGCTTGGGATGAAAAGTACTTATGATTTTGAATTTTTCAGATTTTGGAATGATAGACTCACTTAAGTATTCCTGATCTGAAATGCTCTAAGACCTGACATTTTCTGAGTACTTTTTGAGTGTCCAAAGTTTTAGGGGCTATTCAATCCGTACTGAGGATCAGGAATGAAATTCAGTAGAGTTTCTTCTGCACTGCTTTCTGGGTGCATTCTTACTCATTTGTAAGGGCAGTGCCCAGTCAGAAGCTAAAGTCTAAAGCTTTGTTAAAGCAAGCGCTGAGTGTCACGTACACAACTTCAGGGAAAGCAGCTGCTTCTTCTTCCAACTGCAGCTCTTTGGCCAACTCTTCACTCATCACCTCAGTCAGCGGACAGGATACTGTGTTTTGAGGGGTAGCCCACGGGCACTATTTAACAAAAGAGACAAAACTTTATGATAATGATTTAAAAACTCGAAATTGAGGTTATCTTTTGAGAATTAAACTAATTAAAATGACCAAAACAAGTAATTAGCTATTTACAAAAATCACCTTAAAAGAAAGCATCTCTCAGCACAAATCTATTTTTTTAAGTTACATTTTCACTTATTTACTCTTACATATCTAAGCACCACAATGCAAGTGAGGTCAAAGGGCAACTTGTGGGAGTTGATCTCTCCTTCTACCATGTGAGTCCCAGGAACTGGACTGAAATCAGACTGTCAGGGTGGCAGCAGGTGCCTTTACTCACGGAGCCATATGGTCAGCCCCCAACACAAATCCTGTGGAGGGTAGCGGTAAACTTAATCAGACGCACCCAGCCTGTTTGGCAGGCATGCTCTCAAGGTTAGAAAGTACCAGGCTATTACACTGCATTGCCCACCAGGCAAGGAGTTCTCAGCTCAGGCACTTCTTCTCAAACACCTTTCTGCTTATGATTTAGCTTCCCTAGTAGATTTTCGTATGGGGACAGACCACATCAGCGGCCATATGGCGCACCCCTGTAACCCCAGTGCTGAGGAGCAGATGGAAAGGGACTGCTGTGGGGTTAGAGCCACAAAGCAAGGCTATCTCAGAAGAAAAAATTAATTAATCTTATCAACTAATACAATTCAAATCCCACTCAGAAGTTACGCCCAATTCCAATTTAAGCATGAGGACATGTCTCATTTTAAAAAGTGTCAATCCTCCTTAAGATGTCTGAATACGCTAAAACAAACCAAGAACATGCCACAAAAACTATGTTTCTAAACTTCAGGGTCTGAGATTCAGGCTTGTCAAAGTATGATCACAAAAGAGTAATATTCCTTGGGATTCTCCCTCAAAGACACCACTTTCACTGCTTTCTTAAAACACAGATTCTAGATTTATTTTATATTTTCCTAAAACTTCTTACTCATCATCTACTCCTTGTCTTGATTCCATTTTCTACAATACCATGTCTTTACAAAAATATAGATTTTACTAGTTATATTTCCTTAGTTAAACTTTTTGTTGCTTTCACTATCTTTCTTGGTATAAAGAAAGTAAATTAATTCATCCCTTAAATGTCAACTTCAGGATTAACAGTGACATCTCTATCAGCCACAGAACTATCTAACCACGGTGAGGTGGCAAATATCCTGCCTGCCATCTCTGAGACAACCACCCATGTTCAGGTCAGAACTGACTTGGGTAGGCTGCCTGGGTGGAGGCTGCGGGTGATCAACAATGACAATTATTTTTTTTCCTTTTTCTTCTTTTTTTTCAGATTTTTTAAAGAGATTTATTATTATGTATATAACATTCTGCCTCCATGTATGCCTGCATGCCATAACGGAACCAGATCTCATTATAGATGGTTGTGAGCCACCATGTAGTTGCTGGGAATTGAACTCAGGATCTCTGGAAGAGCAGTCAGTGTTCTTAACCTCTGAGCCATCTCTCCAGCCCAAATGCATGCCTGAGGGAACCAGAGTAAGCTTGGTCTGCACTCCGCCTGAGACAGAGAGGTGCACGTGGCCCCTTGCACACACTGACACGAGCCATTGTAGAGCTAGCTGGTCCCTCCTTACGGAAGGACCACCAGGAAAGAACAGAGACTTCCTAAAGGTTGACTGAAGCTCTCTGGAATGTGCAGAACATGGCTTCCGTTGGCCCTCTGCTCTTTAACCTAGAAATGCTTTGTCTGGCGTCAGGAGAGATGGCTCAGGGGTTAAGAGCACTAGCTACTCTTCCAGAGGACCCAGGTTCAAATCCTATCACTCACATTCTTCAAATCCTATCACTCACATTCTGGCAAGTTCATAACTATCTGTAACTCTAGTCCCAGTGAATTCAACACCTTCATACAGATATACATGCAGACAAAACACCAATGCATGTGAAATTCTTAGTCTGACAGTCCCAAAGTCCAGGCTCCAAAAGCAGATGACTGTACTCTCCCAGTCGTGATTCTTATCACAACGGGACAATGACTAACAGTAAGTAGTAGCCACCTCCTGACCCTTTTCTTTTGGAGTGGGGAGACTGAATCCAAGGTCTCACCATTCCAGGCAATTACTTTAGCATGAATGACATTCCCAGTCCAACAGATAACATTTCAATATTCCCTATATGTAACTTAGCTAACTAAGAATATAAAACATATCTAGGTTATTTCAATCATGCCACCCTGAACAAGTCTCACTCAGTACCCATTGCTCCTTCCAGCACTTGCCCCTTCCCTAAACCTCTTCAGCCCCAGCTTCTGATTCCTATCTAATCCAGTCATTTTGGCCATGGGCTCTCTTGGTCTGCTTGCCTTCTCCATCTCTTGGCCCTTTCTCTTCTCCTCCCACCTATTTCCTCTCCCAGCCCAGTTCAGTCTGGACCTTCCAGATGCTCTGGCTGTACTTTCCCTCATTTCTATAATACACCCTTCTCTTCAACCATACCTCCTTGAGGCATCATGTCTTCATTTTCTTTCCTTTGGGTTTCTATCTTGTAACTTTGGCTGCTCTGAAACTAAGTAGACCAGGCTCGACTCTCAAGTGCTGGGATTAAAGGTGAGAGTCAGAGATTACCCCAGAGATACCATCTACATTTGAAAGGCCCAGAAACTGAAGCAAAGGAATGCTCCCTTGTTGCAGAATCACCACTACAGTTTATCAGCAGCCCGGATAGAAGCAGGGCCCCTTGAGGGGCAGAGTACTCTCATCCTTGAACTTCTGACACTTGAATGACACATGCCACAGGAAACAATGAAAAGATAACCAAATGTAGGCCAAAGCTGCAGGGATCTTGTGCCTTTCAGCATCTCAAATTGATCAAGTCCCTTCCTCCATCTTGTCTGCCTATTTCTGAGGCATAGTCTACTGTCACCGGCTACCAGATACTAAAAGACATTAAATATAAACTATTAGCTGACAAACTTCTCAGAAGAGGCAACAATGTCAGATAGTAATTCTGTTACTTTGATTTCTCTACTCCCCAAAGCACAGAGCACAGATAGAAAAGCACCAGAACTGCCACTCACAATGACCTTGTTCTTTGGAGCCTCACACTCTCCAGCTAAACTTCCGTCTCTGCCAGCCAGTCATACTGAGGCAACTTCCTCGGGTTAGCTAAGTCACAACTTCAGATGCCACAGTTTGAAATCAAATTAAATATTTAAAAGAAACTAGTAAAAGTCTTCACAAAATTCTCCTGGCTCTGGGACAGACAGCTTTGGGAAAGGGAAAATGGCTCATCCTACTGACAAAGGCTTGGAAAATGAACTGGAGGCTTTTCCTATGAAGTGGCACCAGGGATATATAGTGGAGAGCCTGCTGTCAATTCTTCTGAGTCTACAGTACATCAAACTCTTTACTGAGTAGTTAAGAGGTAGTGGGCCAATGAGATGGCTCAACTGATGACACAGGCAGAGAAAGTATGACAACCTGAGTTCAATCCCCAGAGCCCATGCAAAGCTGGAAGGAGAACCAACTCCACAAAGTTGTCTTTTGATCCCCACATGTAAATCATGATACATGCACTCCACCACCCCAAACACACATATCACATATACATACAATAATAAACTTTAAAAAATGTTTAAAGTAGCAGTAAACCTAAAGCAACAGCAAATCTTGGATCCCTACCTCATCAGCCTTTTGTACAGTTCTGTTCATCAGTATATTTACTCATAACATTGAATTCATCTGATAAAACAGTACACAATCATTTCTGGGTACATCTGAGGTCAATTGTGACTGTCAATATAATCAGATTAAGAAACGCCTAGATTCTTTCCTCTGGGTGTCTGTGAGGATTCTTCCAGGACAATTAGACCATAAGGGTTCTTTCTGTTCTCTTTCCTGGTCACTTGGCCACCACAGGAACAACAGCACTGACTTAAGTCATGACACAGCCAAGTAACCACAGTCTCAATGCTCTGAAACCATGAGCCAAAATCTTTCACCTTTTAAATTGTTCTCTTGAGTCAGGCAGTGGTGGCACACACCTTTAATTCCAGCGCTAGGGGGGGAGAGGCAGTGGGTCTATGTGAGTTTGAGGTCAATCTGGGCTTCTGAGTAAGTTTCAGGACAGGCTCTAAAGCTTTACAGAGAAACTCTGCCTCAAAAATCCAAATACATAAATAGATAGATAGATGGATAGTTAGTTAGTTCTCTTGGGTATTCTGGCTCCAACTACATAAACCTAATTAACAATGTATCTGACAGCCCCTTCCCGCTAAGACTTTACCCATCCTCGAATCTGGTCAAGATCCACCACTGAAGTCTGCTCTTCAAGGTTCTTGACCACAGCAACATCACCAGTCTCTGGCTAGATGTGACCGAGGGGACAACTTCCTTTCCTCTCAGCTCTAATGATGTGACTCCCCCGAGCTGCTCAGCCCACTTTATAGAATTCAGCCCTTGACTTCAAGAAAATCATAACCCACAGGAAGACCCTTCCTTTCTAACCACATAATCCAGGAAACATGTTTGAGTTAAATGTCTGGGAAAAGTGATCTGGGTCAAATTCATCACAATTAATATGTTTTTTTTGAAGACCGAGTATACAGCCAATGATTGTCTTGAAACTTCCTGTCTCACCTGCCCTTAGTCCTCTTGCCTCAGTTTCCACAGTGCTGAGATTACAGGTGTGTAATCTCAAGCACAGCTAGTGAACCAATATTGACATTTTATTTGTTTTTAGGTACCCTGGGCTGTCTTTGAACTCCTGATTTCTTGCTCTCAGCCTTGGTAGTGCAGGCACACACTACAACGCCTAGCAGTATGTCGCTGACAACTAAAGTCTAAACTTATTATTACTACTCCTTAGTACCCCAAAGTGTTTTTCCTACCGCAGACTAACAGCCAGAATACCACATTAGATTTGTCATGTCTCCTATGCTCCTCTTGGTTTTGAGTTTCTCAGACTCTCTGGTGGTCTTGGAAGTTCCACAGACTCACTTCTGCAACTCCCTGTCAGAGCTAGCTACTTCCTCACTTCTGCCTCTCATTTGACACACTACCTCCCTCTTGGGCTAGGCCTACAACTTTTTGTCTGTAATAGCAGTGTGGTATTCTGTTACTGGTACCTGGGAGAGCAGGTCATCGGTACCCTATCAGAAGAACTATGAGGTCAAAATTTTCTCAACATTACTAAGATAGGCTTTGTTTTTTTTTAAAAATCTCATTCTCTCAACTATAATAGAGTTTTCCAGGGTCTACATCAGAACTGATGACATCATCCTGTGGGCTGATGGAATGTGTGCTTGCACATTCAAGCCTTTCAAAATTTTCTAAGGTAGCAAATTTAGGATATAAATGTGCATCATTATTAAATTTAAAGGCTTACTCCATTTTATTTCTCTCTACTGTGTTCTACTGCCCATCTTCAATTATATTTGCTATAACTATGTACCTGTGGGATGAATTATCCCCATATATTTTAACACAAAAATATATGACAAATAAATATAAGAATGAGTTACCGCCAGGTGGTGGCGGCGCATGCCTTTAATGCCAGCACTCGGGAGACAGAGGCAGGTAGGATCTCTGTGAGTTTGAGACCAGCCTGATCTATAAAGTGAGTTCCAGGACAGGTTCCAAAGCTACAGGGAAAACCTGTATCAAAAAAAACAAAAACAAAAAAAGTACCAAACAGTAGTGATTTTTTAAAAATGTAAAACAAAGCTGGATGGCAGTGGGCTATGCCTTTAATTTCAGAATTTGGGAGGTAGAGGTAGGCAGAGTTCAAGCCCAACCTGGTCTACAGAGCAAGTTCCAGAAGAGCCAAACAAGCAAACAGGTAAAATGATAACATTCTCAAGTCTCTTCCTCCTTAGGCACTCACTCCTCACTCCGGTTCTCCATTGATTAGAAAAGGAAATGGTTAAGTGATGAGATAGGCCCGGTTTTGGTAGTCGGTCTACCCAACAAACTACCAATAAATTCCAGGAACATAATTTTTGAGAAGTGATGAAAATGGGATTTTATAGTTCTGATTATATACACTTAGATAAGAAGGTGATGGGCATCATTTATCCAGTATTAATTATTTAGGAAGTGAAACATTTCTCAGGGTACAATGTTTTCAGTGAACTTTTCCTACAACCTCTGTGGGTGTTTAACTGGAGAAATTGAAAGAATCTGGCCTGTATTTTTGTGGTCTGTTTAATTTTGTCTTTTTATGTCTGTTAATCTTGACCTCATCAACAAGATCAGAGTCTCACACACAAATGGGAAAAATGACATCAAGATGTAAGCACATTTACCAAAAAATTTGACTCTTCATACAGGTTTATAAACTTATAAAATCAACTTTTTAAAAACTTAACAATTGAGCCCAGCAGTGGTGACGCACGCCTGCCTTCGATCCCAGCACTCAGGCTGATCTCTGTGAGTTCAAGGCCAGCCTGGTCTACAGAGCAAGTTCCAGGGCAGTCAGTACTACACAGAGAAACCCTGTCACACACCCACACAAAGCAAAAACAAATAAAAACTCTTAATAATTAATTATTCCTTTTCTGTAAAAAGTATGCTCCAATAAGATTACTATGTGAATTAATTACTCTCCCGGGGTTTAAAACGCTGGACCCCCTCAGGACCTTACAGCTAAGGCATACAAACCTGAAATGAAGCCTACAGTTCTCAGCAAGTGACTGCGGTCTTTCCACTCTAAACAATGACACACTCAGGATCATCCCAACCGATGATCAAAATCAGACGTGAACAGAAAAGAATCTAAGTTTACCATTCGAGCGGTACGGGGAAGCCAAGCCTATGGCAGATCATGGAAATTCATAATCATTTTACGGTATTACTGCCTTTTGTAGCTGGAACGGGAAGGCGCGCCTACGTTTTTATCTTTACCATTTTAGAAACAAGAAATTACCTAACTGGGATAACCATAGCCGTCTGAAGGCAACACCTTCCTAAAGCAATTTTCTGCCAGCTTTCTCGGGGTAGGGCTGACGCACTAGGTGCGGTGCGGTCTGCTCACGGCAGGCGACAAATGGAGACGGCAAGCACAGACCCAGCCAGAGTCCCAACCACCCGGGGCGGTCCCCACGGCTTGCCGAGGCGCCTCTCCGGCTTCGGAGACCAGCATCCCGCGAGTGCCGCGACCACCGCTCACCTTACTGGGTCCCCAGGCTGCCGCGGGCCCGGGCTCAGATGAAGACACTCCGACCAGATCCATTCCGGGAAGAAGGCGGGGACGAGAACGGAGCCGAGAGGTGAAAGGACGAGGAGCGGGCTCCGCCGAGGAGACGGGTGGGGCACTACCAACCCGCTGCCGGTGTCGGAGGTGAGGAGACAGATGGCGGCGGTGGCCGCCTCCGGAACTGGACCGCTTCTCTTCCGCCCTCCTCGCTGGGGCTCTCACTTCTTATTGGTCGCTCGCCAGGGAGGCATTACTTCCGGTCTCTGCGCCTCGGGCTCGTCGGGGTTCAAAGGTCGACTGGCAAGGGTTTGTGTTGACTCGATCCTGGCACCGCGGCGGTAGGTGTGGCTTCCTCTGAGCTGGTACTCCGGGTGCGGGCACCACCTGCCCGTCCCTTCCTCCTCCCAGTCACCGAATCTACGTAATCCAGGCAGCGTGGCCTCCCAACGCTCAGCCAGGCTGTCTCTGCTCATCCTTTATTTCCCGGGATAATTCGAAACTGGAACGGATTCGGGGGGTCGGAACTAGCAGGTTTAAAGAGGGAAAAGGAATTCTTAGGGATTGCGGACGTTGCAGTAGTCATTTAGGGGCAGGTGTGGGATGAGAAAAACTGCTAAATATGTGGAATAACACTGAGCAAAATATAAGACGGCATAATAAAATTTGCCGTCGAGAAATTTCTAAAATGGCGATTCTCAGTTTTGTCGAGAAATTCATAAAATGGCTGGATGAGCATAAGCGTTATTTGGCACTATGTCCAAGCCCTGGGCAGTGTTTTAATCCCAACATGACCTTGAGGAAAAGAGTCTATCCTTCCCTCAATCTTACTGAAAATGAAACAGGCACATAGAAATAGAGTAACTCAGTTTGGAGATTATATGGCCCCTCCAGCTGGTCACCTAGACTTTCAACTCATGAGCTTTGGGGTGTTGTTCAGGTTCAAATCACAAGTGCCATGATAAAATAGAGCACAAAACTAGTTATAACAAAGCAAATAGCAAGCAGTGAAACATTGAAAGCAAGTGTACTGCTTGCAGCTTGGTTACCAAATATTTCTGACAGCTGTGTGGTGGGTAGATGGCAGTGGGTAAGGCTAGCCTATCAGTGGGTTAGGGAGGGCTGCCTAGACTTGCCTTGACATATTTTCTCAATGTGTTAAGCCATCTGTGTAATTTCAAGTCTCAGGAGCGTGGGCACATTTCTTTCAGGCGGCTTTGCATATTCCAGCCCAGATATTCCTCTTATTTCCAAGACTTGGGTTTTGGGTTGGGTGCTGATGTTGGTAGTGGGCCGCTGAAACTCTTAGAGAGAAGCAAATGCAGTATGTTCTCAACTGAAAGGAAACTATGGAGAAGTGGAAGTAAGGTTGAGCTGGGATGCTTACAAGACCAGGATACAGGGTCAGAGGATTGAGTAAGGGAGCCAGGTGGATCTTGAAATCACTCAGCAGGATGACAGTACTTGGAGTGGCGTGGAAGCATGTGCAGTAGCCATAGTTGTCAGAAAACGTTCAGGTTGTACCCGTGAGGCTAGTAGGTGGTGTGATCAGGGAGCTTAGCGATCTCAGCGAGTGGATGGCCAAGGGCCAGCAGTAAGGATGGCTTGAGCTATAGTGAAGAACACTACTGTTATGCAGATCTGAGTCTCCCAAAGACTGCCAAGGAGGCCGAATCTGTATGTGTTGTGCCCAGAGTCTGGATCCCCCAAAACCACCAAGAGACCAATCTGATGCAAAAGCAAAGAGTCATTTTTAACCACGAGTTAACTCATGTGGTAGCCTGCAAGTGACTCCGTTTCCATATGCAGTCAATTATGACTTCAAAAAGTCATCTGAGTTCAAGCTTGCCTGCTCTGCCTAAATCCTTGAGGCTGTGAGAAAGTTCTGATTACCCCATGGGAAAGAGCATTTTGCCCACGAGAAAAGAACAATCTAGTAGAAAAAACACTGCTGACGCGGAACATCAGGAGAGAAAATGAGGCTGCTTCTGAGCAGTAAGCACTTGTTAGCTAGGAGGCTGCTCACTCAGGGACAGGAACGGTCCTGTGGTTAGATAGTGACTGTGCTGTGCTTTGTTCTGCTTTTGTATATAAGCAAACTCTGAAATAAACTCAAGCCTGGCCAGGGTAAGCTGGCAGTCCCCCAAATCTGTCCTGTGTTTTCTGCCTCAATTTCTCTCAGTCTAACATTTCTTTAGTTTTAGGGCCCCCTTCCAGGTACTCCCTGCTGATTTTCTGTTGGAGCAGGCTACAACAAACTTGAATCCTCCACCGTCCATTCAGGTGGAGTAGGAGGGACCCCAAATTGTACTGGGGCAGGTCATATATTGGGGGGTAGAGCAAAGGAGGCATCAGGGTCTGCTAGCTGCACAGTAACAGCCTCAGGATTGGCACACCTCCAGGCTGGGGGAACCTGTCCTGAACTGATTGGTCAGCTGCAGCTATACCTGGAGGCCATGGGAAGGGGGGCAGTTACTGCATTCCACCATTATCAGTAAAGCATATTTAGAGCCCCCAGCTAACTTCTGATTGGTTCTTTACTACATGGAGGATGCCTGGCAGTTTCTTCCCAGTAATTAGGACTATATTGGGGGCTCAGCACATTTTGCTGAGTGAGGGGCCTACTGTAATGGTTTAAGTAAAATGCTGCAGGTCCCTGAGTGGCAGCACTGGGTGGCTGGTCCTGAGACCACAGCAGGCCACCAAGGCCTAGGATCCCAGACAGGGAGCCGCACAGTGGGTGAGAGACCAAGATGGATAGGCACACCATGCAGAGAAAGTGGGTATTTATTTAGTGGGTTATGGAGGGGAAAGGGAAGGGGAGAAGGGAGAAGAGCAGAGAGAGACAAGTGGGGGGTAGGGGAGAGGAGCCACTGCAGGAGCTACCTCTTTGGGAGAGAAATGGAAAAAGAGACTTGCAGGCTGGAAGTGGAACAAGATCTGCCTGCCTCGGAGGTGGACAGGGAGGGAATGGGCATGGCTTGTCTCTTAAAGGGACAGTACAGACCATTACATTCCCATCTCTTTTTTTTAATAATAAAAAGGTGGGAGGTTAGGCACAACAGGTTAAAGGAATTGGGGTGGCGGATTCTCAAGACTG
>LOJH01036705.1:0-14581 GCA_001685095.1 Ellobius talpinus | reverse complement strand
TGCCTCTGCCTCCTGAGTGCTGGGATTAAAGATGTGTGCCACCACCGCCCAGCCAATAGTATTTTTTTTACAAATGTGGTTGCCCTTGTATTTGGAGCATAAATGTTCAGAATTGATACTTCATCTTGATGGATTTTTCCTATGATGTGTATGAAATGTATAATTAAAAATTAATAGTCATTAATGATAGTCAAACTTGTCATGTTAGTTAGGTTTTCTAGATAAACAGAGATGTATTTCTGTTAGATAATAATCTTCAACTCTTAAAAGACCTACAGAATATGGCATTTAAAAGGTTTTAAGAACTTAGACTTTTCTCAACAGTGAGACTTGTCAGCTTCTGGCAGAACCAGTTACTTCAGAGAGGTTGACGTGCATTGAAGCAACTTGATATGCAAATATGCAGCTGCAACCATTTATTAAAGACAGATCTAGATATAAAACAAGTCTCTAAACAGGTTACAGTTTCACAATGCTCATAGGCTTAAGAAAGAAGCAAAAAGGGATATAGACAGTCATAGAAAACTGTAAGTCGTTTAAAAATGATAAAGGGAAAAGTAAAGTAATATAAAAAAATAAGCCAGGGAAGATGGGAAATACACAGAGAATCTAAGTCCTATATGTTGTGTTAATTTTGAATTTTTTTGAATGCTGATGACTGAACAACAGCAGCTGAGAGACATGAGATTGTGACATTAATTAAATTAAACCAGTCCAAATACATTAGGAATGTCTTTTAATGGAAGTAAAAAATGTATTGCTTTTGGGAAAGAGATTGTTCTTTTGTTTCTGAGGAAATAAAATGCTGTGGATTTATTTAAGGTTGATAGAGATCAGGTTTGATCAGGGAAGGACCCTTCCCCCCCTGAAAATCCCGGCTACAGATATAAAGAAATAAACCTAGAAAAACTACAGGGTGGGTGATATATATATTTACCTACTCAAACATAAAACAAAAAATTATCTTCACCTGGCTTGTGTCCAATGCACAGTTCATAGTTTTGTTAATGTAGACATGTATATTACCTTTGAAAGTATGTATGTTTTCAGAGCAAAGGGACCAGACGTCAATGAAATCAGGTGACCCAGTTGATTTAACCTCTCAGGGCACCTTTGATGCAGTTTCCTCAGAGTTCTGCATCCAGAACAGTTTCATGACTGCTGTCTGCGATAATCCAGCCTCACAAACTAATCTAGCCAAGACTCCAGATAAGCCTTGTGCTTTCCCATTGCACAGAGACTGGGTAACATATGTTATTGCTGGTTTTTCCAGTAGTTTGTCATTATCTTAATTTTCTCAGGTTACCTAAAAAGATGCCTTTGTCCATAAACAACAGAAAGCCATCTAGAGAATATAACACCCACATTGCCAAGTGGTTGGGTGGGCAGTTTTTGGTCATTTGGTGGGTTATGGAGGTTTGCTATCATTTTGGGGGAATATAGGACTATAGAATAAAAAGATGTCAGCTTTCTGAGTACAGAGCAAAGAGACAAAGGCAAGATGGAGACTAACAACAACAGATGAGACTGTTAATTAGTACTCACAGGGAGGGGCACCAACTCTCCTCAATGTATGGGGAGTTGAGTGAGGGGTAGAGAGCTGGTTGGGACCTTTTATTGAGGCATGTGAGGGGCTTTGGAATGAAGATGTTGATGCTGCTCTAGGGGCCCCCTGCAGATCTGCAGTCTCTCTTAATATTGTTTGCTTAAGCCAAGAAGATTAGCTTAGGAGACAAGTTGTCCCCAAAATATTCTCCTCTAGGTTGTAACTGACAAATAATTTGGAGGAAGGTCAGATATAATCACATAGGAATTCTATTTTTTTACAACCAAGACTCCATCGAGTTAGAAAGAGCATTATCATTTCTGGCATAAAAAGACAAGTCCCACATGACGTGTGACTGGACTTCTTGTGCTATCAGACTTACTCACCTATATCAGAAGCACTTCTAGCTCTGATCACCAGGACTGACCAGCTGTACTCGGAGGTGAAATAGGATTTCCATGAGACTTAGTCTCATACAGTGCTTAGCCTTCTCAGTCATCCTAGAAAAGAATGTCTGTTAAGTCAGCCTGTCTCAACTTTGGAAAACAATGTGATGAAGGAGAGAACTGTGGAGAGAAAGGTGGGCTTCATGCTGTAACAGTTTCCTCATTTCCTAGTCCCTCATTCCATCCCTATAAAGGGTTATAGTCATCTTTTCCATGGTAGATCTCTCAATTTCCCACAGGATTGAGACTGCTCCTCAGTGTGCAAGATAATAAACAGTTCTATCTATTGAAGTTCAGACTCCTGTCTATTTTCTGTCTTCTGTCTATCTATGCTATCTCAGAAATCTGCAAGTCAGAGGTTGAAGCTAAAGAATTTTAAATGGAGCAAAAGATGTGATTTTCATCCCACTGTCTGGTGACATCAGGAAGAGGAAACCTGGAGAACCATTGATCATGGATGTTCTTGTTCAGTTAGATAACTGGAAGGAATATTAGGGTACTATGGCTGACCTGAAACTAAAGGAATAAAAATTTTTAAATGGCTAGGTGTGAAAGGAGAGGGGCCAGGAATGAGAAATGAAGACTAAAAAAGACAAAAGCAATAACTGGGATCAGACAGTCTTGTATAAACTGATGACTCAAAGGCAAGGAAATTTAAGAAGTACAGCATGCTGTATCCTATTAGCAGGTAGAAAATGGCCAAGGTCAGGAAAGACTTAAATCACTCAATGTTGATGATGAGAACATGGAATATGTCGGAAATAGTGGCCATAGGACTGATAACATCAGTTTTGGGAGAAGAGTTAACTGCAGTGTAGGTATAATTAAGGAAGTTCACACAAGCCTGCAATAAAGGATAACAAATATTTGTATGGGAAACACTCACAATAAGAAAATCACTGCGGTCCTCTGCTGTGTGGGTGCTAGGAGCTGAGAACAGAATCCAGACCACCAACCAAACTGAGTGAGCATGCTTCTCATCTGTGCTTATCAGTTCACATGTAGTACCTCTGACTATGCCCTAATGGGCCAGTACCCAAAAGGCTGTTGGGTGAATAAATTCCCATAACACCTCTCTCTTTTGTCTAAACAAAAGAGTTCTAAACCTATTTACAAAACTATATACAATAAGAAGAAATATATAGTATTGTCCAGGAGAAAGAAAAGGCAAAACAGCTACAAAATGGAACTACAAACAACATGAACATCAAGCCAGAAATACATGCAAAATGTCCAATCTAAGGTAATTAGCAAATAACAAAGATTATCTCAATAGTTATCCTATCCTGGAGTCTAAGGCTTATACTAAAAATGTCTTAGCTAAGTTATGAGAGGAAAGTAGCTATGACTATCTAGTCTTCAACACCATCAAAGTCCTGAGAAGTAAAAATAATATTACCTGAGCAAGCAGGAAGTGCAAGCATGCAACTTCCAAAAGGTACAAGAAATGACAGAGACATTTAGCTACCTGGGCAATCACCCAAAGTCTCATTTGCAGTGTTGGAGGAAACAACATTGGAAAAGGCCTAAAGTATCTCACAGACCATTTTCTGAGGCAGCAAAATTCAAGACTGTCCTACCCCATCTTGGCAAAGTTTGACAGTCATTTTTGCTTATATTCTCCTTGTCCAATTTGGACAGTGTGCATATTGTCAATAGTTGAAACAAGGGCAGTTCTCTGCCCAAAGACCAGTTTTGTCAAGAAAACAAGCTCCAAGTGGGGTGTCTTCAGTACCCAATATTCTCTCATAAATAGATCAATACTGCCAGGAACAATCATGTCTCACATCAACACAATTCTGATTTATTTAAATGCCATATTCTACAGTTCTTCAATTTGTTTCAAGATCACCTATCTATGTGGAGTACAGTTTCTGTGCATCTGGAGAATCTGACTACTCCAACTATAAGTATGACAAACATGGATGGCTATTGACCTATAATTCTTAATATCTATATAGTTTAAAGTCTAACGTTTCACATTATAAAAATATACAATCTTTAAACAGTTGTACAGCAAATGAAGATCTTGAAGTGTAAACAGTATATGTGCCCATATATTATTTACATTTATATATATACATACATATGTATCTTGATCAGAGGTAGAAACATATAGTGCAACATGATAAATATATCCTAAAATTGCATCAATATATAAAGTATCTTAAGCAGAGGTAGAAACATGCATGCATACAAAATTACAAAATAACTTTGCATATGTACACAAATATTGTAAACATAAATAGGAGTGTACTCAATATAACAAATATAATTTGAATTTGTATTAATAAATAAATTAGGAATACAAAGATAGTTTCACATATATACCAATGTATGTTGTCTTTAACTAATAGTTCACAGGTAGATACACTAATCTACCTATTATCCCTCCCATCTATTCCCCTTCATTTCTTTTCTTTTCTAAACGAGATTCCAGAGCCTGCTATGTATTCCACCACCACACCAATACAACTTATAACCAACTCCTATAGATGACAATTGTCCCTAACCCTGAGGACAAAGACTGTTGGGAGAGGGGATATCATTTTCTAGAATTATGTCCAGCTGTCTTTCTATGGAATCCTATAAAAACTAAAGTGATGGTTAAATCTCAAGAGTATTGTCTCACACCATTGTAGATAGTCTCTGAGTAGCTGATAGGGTTTTTCTGAAGGTCTTATTTAAAGTTTGGGTCAGAATGTTGTAAGAAGGTGCACCATCTCAACTAGCCAAGCTGTAATCATCTTGTGCAGTTTGCAACCCAAAACCCATCTTTGAGTGGTGTTAACAACTCAATTGCATCATATGAACCAGGTGGAATCATTGTTGTGGGGCCCCATCTTCTTTTTGGAAACTTCAGAGATTACTGTAGGAAAATTTATTCTTCACTGTGGAAAACATAAACATTATTCAGGGTTTTTTCTTTTGAAAAGAAAAAAGGGGAAATGCTGTGGGATAATGCTCTTGAACACTGTAAAAATTTGTCACTCATATTGCTTTAATAAAATGGTGATTGGCCAGTAGCCAGACCAGAAATATCAGTGGGGTAACCAGACTAAGAGAATTCTGGGAAGAGGAAAGGCAATGACTGGAAGCAAGATGAGAATGCCTCACTGAGAAAAGGTACCAAGTTACATGCCTACACATAGACAAGAATTATGAATTAATTTAATTTGTAAGAGCTGGTTAATAATAAGCCTGAGATCATAGGCCAAACAGTTTGTAATTAATATAAGCCTCTGTGTGTTTCTTTTGGACTGAATGGCTGCAGAACTGATCAGGACAGAAACTTCCATTTACACTTCAATTTTAACTTCTTCATGGCACTGGATCCTGTGTCAGGACAACCCAGCCAAATTGTCATGGACCAACCTCAACAAAAATGTCACTTGCCAGGGAAGGTGTGTGGAGATCAGAAATGTAAGTAAGACTATGAAGACTTGTTTAAAAATAATAGAACAGAAAACAGAGTAGTACTGGGAGGGAGTTCCAGTGAATACTGAAAATCACCCACATTTAATTTTCAACTGCTTAAAATTCCCCTGACGCCAAAAGGTAGGAGTAAGATAAAAAAACTACATTAACATAATACAAGGAAATGAACAGACCAGTTGAGGGTCATGGACTACATTTATAGTTAAATATTCTGTTGTTAGAACAAAACAAGTCACGCTCACGCCCTAGACCAAAACATTCTGTAGGCAAACAGAATTCCCTGGGTGGAATCCAAAGTTATGGGAACTGGAATGTTAGTTGGATCCTTAGACTTTTGTTTGAGGTAGAAACATATCTACTTCTCTATTCCTGAAATATAGGGTCTGGATATTAGCCACACCTGTTGACAATAACCTTGAGAGAGCAGAGCTCTTTGATGTAAATCTATGTGGGACTCTTATTTGAGGTAGAAACAGACAATATCCTTGAAGGAATAGAGGTAAGTTCTAACTCTCTGGCCTTTGGTCATTGAAATAGGCTTACATTTTTGGGCCACAACACTAAATACACTACTGAATGGGACAGAAGAGTAATGTTACCATTGGCCTTTCATGGAGGCCTCTGGCAAAACCTTGAGTCAATGTAAATCCTCACAGTGGATAAACTTATTTATAAATTTATTACAGTACTTGTTATTCTATCTTGTCTGTTTTATACCCCTTGTCTGATTGAACTTCTGTCTCTTGGTTCACTGTCCCTTTGCATCATTCCCTACTCAGGATCCCAGACCTCATCCCAGAGGTGCTGCATCAGATCTGCATCTTCATTGTATTTCTAATTCAGGATTGTATATAGTATGTTGAGAAGTATCTTCACCATCACCATGGCTCTCTACTATGAGAAATGTACATAATGTATGGTATATCATACAGACAGAAGACTCTAAAGACATTTTTTCAAATATTTACTAATTTTTTAATGTGTTGTCTAGACTTACAGGAAATTGAAATAAACTATAGTCATGTGAGTGTAGAAAATGTCAACTTAGGAAATGCATCCATAAAATTGGGCTGTGGGCCAGCTTGTATGTCATTTTCTCAATTAGTGATTGAGCATGACACAGCCTCTTCTAGGAGATGCTACCCTTGACTTAGTAACCCTGGATTATATTTTTTACAATTATGTGAAACAATCCAGTAAGCAGAACCTCTCCACGACCTTGGCATCAGCTTCTGCCTCCAGGTTCCTGTCCTGTTTGAGTTCCTGTCCATACTTCCTTTACTGATGAATAGTGCTATGGAAGTGTAAATCCAATAAACCCTTTCCTCCAAAATTTGATTATTAGTCATGGAGTTTCATTTCTGGAATAGAAACCCTAACTAAGGCATATCTGTATAGTTGATTCACTATATACATCTATAAGTCATTATCTGATCTTTTGGAATTGGAGTTACAGACAGTTGTGAGCAGCCATGTGGCTTTTGGTAATCAAACCCAAATCTTCCTTTGGAGGATCAGCCAGTCTTGGAAATTGCTGAGACATTTCTCTAGCCCCAACATACTGTTTTATAGATATTTCTCTTTTTATTTTATGATTCTTAAAAGTGTAATATTCATGGGAGTTTCTAGGTTGTTCTGCTGTACTTTTCTTAATGATGAGTCCTATATAACATCATAGTACTATATCAGAAGTATTTTAGCGATATTACTCTACCTATATCTGAAGTACTTCCATCTCTCCTCTCACTCTAGGTTACTATTAGATTTGTATCAAGAAGCATATGATATTTTTTTGTTATTTGAACTCTTACTGACAATTTTAATCAACACAATATACATTTTTCACTCTTTTTACTTTATTTCAGGATATGCTGTCATTCTGGGATGTGGTCATTTATTTCTCTGCAGAGGAGTGGGAATGCCTGGATCCTACTCAATGGAAATTGTACAAGGATGTGATTTTGGAGAATTACAACAACTTTGTATTCTTGGGTGAGGATCATTTCCATGGTGTCTTCAGCATGAGACCACCTCCCTTTGTGCAAATATCTCATGGGAGCTTGTGATTCCAACATTGAAGTTCATAGTGCTACTCAGGAAAATTAAGATTATTCATATATCTTAGAACTATTTCATTTCTTCTTGTGTTCATAATGCCCTTCCATCTTTTATATGTATTCTTTATATTAATTCTATTATTAGTAAGTAAGTAGCATGGAAATTCAGAGATCCAATAGAACATGAGACTTTCTCTTGAGCATTAATACACAATGTTCTGGTGGAAATCATTTTTAAGGATCTCTTTCGGTCAAATGGTGATATCTGTCAGTTGTGTAGGATGATCTAAGGCTCATAAGTTTTGTTTTCCCCTGCCATGAGATTCAGTGACAGTCAAACTCTGCCATTTCTAAAGGAACTTTAACTTGGATATGTATTAAAACTCCTGTCTTGAATCCTTGAAATGTATTTTTTTAATATTATTATGAACAGGCTTCTTCTGCAACTTAACTCTGATAACTTCAAAGACCAAATCTCTATATATTAAAAGTATACACACACACATATATACTTTGAAAATACCTAAATATATTCTCTCTCATATATATAAATATAAACGTATATACACATGTGCATATATACACACATGCGTATATATGATATACGTATATATGAGAGAGTATATACATATATATGTATGTGTATACATATATACATGTGTATATCATATATGAGAGAGTATATATAGGTATTTTCAAAGTTTGACTACTTTGTTTTTATGTAATCATAAGATTTCTATATTTGTTTAAGGGACTGGTTTCCATTACAATAATTAGACAAAAAGGGGAAATTTAGTGGCATTTCATTTGTATTTTAATAAATAAAGCTTTAAAGATTTCTTTAATTGTTGATTATATGCCTTCCTTACATGATTGACTTCCACTAATACTCCTTTGTTTACATGTTATATGTTGTCCTGATCTTCTTCCTTGAATGGAAGGTTACATGATTTACAGCTATCATATGTTATTAAAAACAGGTATAGAGAGTTGAATATAGCTTATTATTTATACAGGATAATGCAAGTGTGAATAAATATTTCTACTTTTAAAGAATGAGCACTGTAAATATAAAGAATGTTTCTCTGCTTTCATGTATTTCTCAAATTTTATTCACTAGGGAAAAAACGTTATACATGAAAAGAATGTGGCAAATCTTTTGATTGGAAATCAAAATTTAGTAAGCATCAGAGAATTCATTTAAGAGTGAAACCCTACAAGTGTGAAGAATGTGATAAGGCCTTTCGTGTTCCATCATTACTAAGGGAACACAAGAGAATTCATACAGGAGAGAAACCATACAAGTGTGAATTATGTGCTAAGGCCTTCCATGGTCCATCATTACTTAAAAAACACAAGAGAATTCATACAAAGGAGAAACCCTTCAATTGTCAAGTAAATGGTAAGGCTTTTCATTTTTCGACAATACTTTCAGAATACAAGAAAATTTATACAGCACAGAAACCCTACCAATGTGAAGTATGTGACAAGGCCTTCCGTTTTCCATCATTACTTTCTGAACACAAGAGAATTCATACAGGAGAAAAACCCTACAAGTGTGAAATATGTAGTAAGGCCTTCCATGCTCCACCATTACTTTCTGTACACAGGAGAATTCATACAGAAGAGAAACCCTATAAGTGTGAAGTATGTGGCAAGGCCTTCCGTGTTCCATCATTACTTCCTAAGCACAAAGTAATCCATACTGGGGAAAAACCCTACAAGTGTGAGATATGTGACAAAGCATTCCGTGCTCCATCACTACTTTCAGTACACAAGAAAATTCACACAGGAGTGAAACCCTACAAGTGTGAAGTATGTGACAAATCCTTTCATTATCCTTCAATACTTTCTAAGCATAAGAGAATTCATACAGGAGAAAAGCCATATAAGTGTGAAGTTTGTGGAAAGGCCTTCCGTTTTCCATCATTACTTTCTGTGCACAAGAGAATTCATACTGGAGAAAAACCCTACAGGTGTGAAGTATGTGCCAAGGATTTCCATTGTCCATCATTGCTTTCTAAACACAAGAGAGTTCATACAGGAGAGAAACCCTATCAGTGTGAAGTATGTGGCAAGGCCTTCTGTGCTCCATCAGTGCTTTCTGTGCACAAGAGAATTCATAATGGAGAAAAACTCTACAAGTGTGAAGTATGTGGCAAGGCCTTCCATTGTCCATCATCACTTTCTGAACACCAAAGAATTCATACAAGAGAGAAACCCTACAATTGTGAAGTGTGTGGTGCGGCTTTTAGGACTTCCCAGATTCCTTCTACTCACTTGATATTCCACTCTGCAGAGAAGCCCCACAAGTGTGAAGAATGTGGAAAAGCCTTTTCTACAAAATCTACTTATGTCAGCACAAATTAACTCACAATGCAGAGAATCCTTACAAATGTACAGTATGTGGCAAAGTGCCCAACAATATGAACAACTTTAAGGATCATCAAAGAATTCATTCTGGAGAGAAACCCCACAGGTGTAAAGAATGTGGCAAAGATTTTAGAAGTTCTACAGCACGTTCTAAACATCAGATAATTCATACTGGAGAGAAACGTTACAAGTGTGAAGATTGTGGGAAAAGCTATTACCAGTCTTCTGGTCTCAAGCAACATCGAAGAATTCATTTGTGAGAGAAACCATGCAAGTGTGAAGAACGTGCTGAGATATTCTGTACTCACTAAGAACTTTTGAAATACCTGATAATTCTTATTGGACATTAACGCCACAAGTGAGAAAAATGTTACAAACCCTTTAGTAGGCTGACCAATATTTCTCAACACATGGTACTTCATACTGAGGTGAAATAGTACAAGTCTTAAAATGTTCATAAAATATTTTTACTTCTTGATATCATAAAAGATACCAAAATTTTCATTTTGAATAGAAGCCCTTTATGTGTGGGAAATGTGGTAAGGCCTTTGAAATCATTCAGACCTTGCCCACACAAAAGAATCAGTTGTAGAGGCCAGCCAAACACATATGCAGAATATAGTGAATGTTATCATTCATCATCACTGCCCTCAGTAGAATTTGTCCCGGAGAGAAACATCACACCTGTGAAAAGTATGAGATGCCTTTAAAAGTTCCTCAAACCTTAAAAGGAAAGTTACTAAGCAACCATCACACAAATGTGACTAGTGTTCAGAAGGTTTTATTTATCATTCATTCCTTATTGTACATCACAGAAGTCACACGTGAGTCTCTGTGAATACAATGTCTGACCAGTTGTCTAGATGGTCTTCATGTCTCTACCCACATCATAAGATTCATGTTGGTAAAGTGCACTATAAAAGCTAAGACTGTGGAAAGACCTTCACCTGGCTGTCACATCAAAAGTGTTCTTCAAAATATCCTAAGAGTGAGAAATTTGATACACCCAAATAATGCAGAATAGTCTTCAGTAGTATTTCTAATCTTTATCGCCACCAAAAATATTTGTTGATAAGATTTGCAGATACTTATGTCCTATTTTGCTTCTGATAAAGTATACACAGATAAACAACATGTGATATTGTCTCAAGTAGGTACATGACTGGAACTCACTGACCCATGGGCATGTCTGTGGGGCATTACCATGAATACTAACTGATGTAGATGAATCTAGACCACGAGACGATGCCAGTGCACCTTGGAGTGCCACTCCTGGACAGGTGGTCCCAGGCGTATGAGATTGCTGACTAATGCCAAGTCAGAGAGATGATAACAGCAAACAGCATTCTACCATGATTTCTGTTTTACCATGTCACATGGCTCTGAGGTTTGTTCAACCTTAACTCTGCACTAGAGCAGCCACATTGGAAAAAGCTCCACTGTTACAAAGGATATAGTAAAGTGTTTCTTGATTTTTTTATTGTTAGTTGAACACCATAGTGTAGCAGAATCCTGTAAAAGCAAATGAAACTGTAAATAGATGAAACATGAGAAAATGAAATTATGAGAAAATCATATTTAAGAGAAACTACTGTAAACTCCAACAAAAGGTTATTTGACACACCTTCATATCAAGAAAATTTTTTTGTTGAGAAAACCTACAGATACAAATCATGTGGAACACGTTTAGTTTAAACTCGATTTTTGTTAACCATAAGTGAATTCATATTATGTAGAAACTTTGTACATATGACTCCAGCAATAACTTTTAACTTTGTCCAACATATACCCTTTATAAGACTAAATGAGGTTATATCAGAAAACATTTATGAAGGCAAAGAATATAGCAAAGTTTTTCATCCTCCCATTAGAAGATTATCAATAGAAGGAAATTAGTGTATAAGAGAAATCCTGTTAATATGAAGTGTTGAAAATTGGGAGGTATTGCTTAGGATTATTGTGACATCTCTGATTGCTGGAAAAAAATACAAGTAATTGATGCCGGAATCATGCAGTTTACTCAAGACTGTAGTGATCAGTTTCTTATATAAACAAAATTATTACGTTGACCAAGATATTGGAGGAGCCAGTTATATGATGGAGGGAAGTCCAGGATCTGCTAAAGAAACCTACAAGCAATGAGGAGCATGCATAGGAGATAGGTTATATGTCTTCCTGGTGAAGCTGGAAGGATGGGGCCACATAAAGTCCTTTGAGGTCAACACCAGTGCTGCCGAAGTCCCAAAAAGTAGAGCCATCTGATTGTATATTTGTACTTCTTGATTTGGGGCTAATCCTCCTGTGCTGTGTTCTGATTATTCTGATTCAGAATAGCATGTTTGTTCTGTGTCAGTGTGTGGTGGAAGTAGTCACTTGGTTTTTAGATTGCAGGAGCTTATGGGTAAGAGTTTTTCTTGCATCTCACATTAGATATGTACTGGAATCTTTTAATCCTTCAAGTTATGAAACACTCTGGGATTTTCAATTTGGATTCTATTTTACTTACGAGTAAATATATAAATTGTTTATATTATTAATTTATATTGATATATTACATATATGATATAAAATATATTGATTATATATATTCACATCATTGGTTGTCTTCCTCTAGAAACAGCTTACTAATAGATACCTTACTCAACCAACAAAACCAGTAACAAAGGCTATCCAGGTAAAATGGTTTTGGCTCATAATCCTAGCACTTAGGAAGCATAAGCAAGAAAATTAGGAGAACAAGATTATCCTCATCTTCACAGGGTGTGTGAAGTCTGCTTGGGATATATGGGATTATCTCAAATGGGATAAGTTATGATTCTCAAACTTAATTGTACACATTTTGAATTGAAATTTCATTTAATGTTTTCTGTTGCAGAATTCTTAAATCCAGTCTTTGTTGGTGGAATATTTGGTTCCACCAGCCAACTCCACAGTAACAGCAAGCGACTTATTCTTAATTTTAAATTCTCAGCTGATAGCTTAGTCTTGTTAGCTCTTCTAACTTAAATTGACCCACATTTCTTATGTACTACTACATGGCAAAGTACCTTTTTCAGCATGGCAAGTTCATCTCCCAGCATCTCCTGTTGTCTCCACCCTTCTTCATCTCAGAGAGCTCTCTCCCTGTCTGGAAGTCTTGCCTAACCTCTTCCTGCCTAGCAATTGGCCATTAAGTTCTTTTCTAAACCAATGAGAACAACACATCTTAACACTGTACAAAAATATTGTCACACAACAAATTTTTACCAAATGTGACTTGCCTGTGGATGACATGTCTTCTGTCTCTTTGAGCATCAACACAAGCATCGTTGTGAGTACAATGTCTACTCCATATATGCTGGACTCTTAACGACCATTACCTCAGGGAATATGTTCTCTGAGTGTTGGAGAGAGCTGTGAAACTTCTGTCATTTTCAGAAGCTATACTAATTTCTCAAGTTACTTTAAAATAAAATTGACAGATACACAGTACCTGTTTGCAGATTTTCCATTTGAGTGGACCTGTAGGAGTACACGAAGTATTCATAAACATTGCGTCATTCTAAAGAACACTTACCTGTCAGGACAGTTAATATTTACCATAAAAATTTAATTATCTGTATCACTCATTCTCTTTTGCCTAATTACAGATTCTGGTATTCATGTTGCTGTATAGTAAATAAAACTCATACTCAGTCATTGCAAGGAAGAATAAAAGAAGAAAGAGGACATGAATTCCTCACAGTGGTTGAAATTGCAGTGGGATCTTCTGTGTCAGCTCAGAAACAGCTTTCTGAAGAACCATGGGCCATCACATGACAATGTACCCCTCCTTTTATAAAGGTTTGTACTTTGGTCTCTGGCTTGATCAGTTCAGAAATGAACATTACAGAGAAGAGAGATGGGATCCCATTGTCACATATGGCTATGTAGCTTTATTTCAGTGAACTCATTTGTAATTCCCACAAATGTATTTCTGATGGTCCTTCTGCTCTTTAAAGCATCAACTCTGCTTCCTGATTTGGGGAAACTGAGGGAAGCTCAAGGCAGAAACTCTTCACTTTGAAAACACTGCCACATGGGAGCGATGTCAGAATCAGTGAGAAGAAAGAATAATCAAGCCTAAGGCGAGGGGAACACTGCAACGCACGAAGGACCATGAGTCAGTGCACACTCGGGTGAGATCCCAGGAGCTGTGTTCGTCCTCTTGAGGGAGGTGCAGGGGAGGAAAGCCTGTGCTCAGGGAACAGCTGGTTTTCTACTTGCCTGAGTTTGTAAAAAAGACGGAAAAGTTTGTCAGTTTCTAGCACAACTCTAACCAGATTTAATTTCTTACAGAAATTAATGGATAAAAGTGCACAAGACACTTATGGACATATGGAAAGATGTTCAGTGGTGCAGTGAGAGGCTGCTTGTTGGTTCCCGGCTGCTTAGCCCGGAAATAATCACACAGTATTAATTAAATCACTACTTGGCTCATTAGTTCTAGCTTCTTATTAGTTAACTCTTATATTAACCCATTTATATATATATATATATATATATATATCTCGCCACATGGCTGTGGCTTACCAGGTAAAGTTCCCAACATCTGTCTCCAGAGGCTCATGGCTTCTCTCTGACTCCGCCGTTCTTTCTCCCAGCATATAGACCTAGCTTTCCCCGCCTAGTTCTGTTCTTCCCTGCTGTAGGCTCAAAGCAGCTCTTTATTCATTAACCAATAAAAGCAACACATAGACAGA
>LOJH01036703.1:14698-30147 GCA_001685095.1 Ellobius talpinus | reverse complement strand
AAGAAGAATCCTGTTGTGGTCGTCTCTTCTGCTGGCGGATGTGGTGTGCCACAATTCCCTTGATCAAAATACCTCTACATAGGATAAATCAAACAGGCTCTATTGTGACCAACTGGTCAGTTCACAGTATTGGGACTGTCACCACTAATCCTTTCCCTCACCTGGCAGCTCATGGGTAAAAGGTAAGCACAAACAACTGTGATCATCAAGACATGGCTGAATTCCATATGGAAATCACCCCACTAAGGGTCATAGACACTATTAAGATGGTACCTAGGCTGTATGTTTTATATGTGCCACATTGTGTACGTCCCACGACAATGCTAGAAGCAAGTGATACTATACTTTCTCCATTCAGCCATGGAAACTGAGGCTCAGAAAGCCAATTAACTGGACCAAAAGTATCAGCAGAACAAGGGAGTAATGGAGTCAGGATTAAATCTGACCATAAATGTTGTTCTTTCAATCAGTTGAATTATATTTTGCTTAATAGACTCAGAGTTCATAACCCTGTACACATATCTCCACAGTTCAAAGTTCTCTGAAAATGCATAAAGGACTCTGGCAAGAATTATCATAATTACAGTTAGTTAGCAGCACTAATAATCTATAATAAATAACTAATAAATGAACTATAATAATAAAAAAACTACCCTTTCTGTCCTGTCAGGAAAAATGACGTTCTGCATTCTAAACATCTTCTCAGGATGTTATTGATATCTATTAGTTCACTTTATTCTCATAGAAATATTTTTATTTATTGGACAGGGAAATCTGTACTCTGGAGGTCAAAGGTCCTACCTAATGAGCCATAAGTTCTGTTGACTCCTTAGCCCCCAGAATTACTTTTGTGCATATCAGGTATGCTTCAATTACTTTACTAGATTTTTTTTTCACATGGAGGAATATATATTTGTTGTGCTAAGGCGAACAATACAGCTCTCCGGTAGAGTTTAATCATCTTTCCCCTTCTTCCCTTCAGACTCTAGTGAAACCACAGATCAGGGTAGAACTTTCTGCTACAGATGGTAGAGATCTGTGGTTTGAAAGATAGTATCAGAGATAGAATCACGGGGTAAAAGGTATTTGCTTCAGTAAGTTAAGAAGTGTGACATTTATGATTTAAGGCACAGAAAAACTGAGCTTCCCTCAGTAGTGTAGTAGAATCTGCTTCTTCTATCCCTGTTTATGCCACATTTGTCCCCAATGCAGCACAGCCTCCAGGGAGTCATTGGCATTGAATGTGCTATGTCTCAGCCTGTCACCCATTGACATAATATGTGCTCATCCTAATGAAGAGAAGGTGTGAGTTCTACCCACGCTGCCACCCTCCCCAGCTGCCCACCAACTTCCTCTCAGGGTGATGTGACATCTTGGTGGGCACAGTGTTACCCTGATGTAAATGCAACCGTGGTCTCCCAGGAGCCTTACCATTCCCCTAATCTCTTGGGCTCTGTCTTTAAAATTGTCTGACCATTGTTAGACTTTAGACTCATGTCTTGTCGATCTTGACATCACAATGTGAACGGCATTCATCTGAGGCATTGCTATTGGGATACACTCTGGTGAGTAATTAAAAAACTTATTTTGAATGTGGGGGATGATGGGACATGGAGAAAAATCACAGAAAAAAAACAGCAACAATACAAGCTCAGTAGGGAAATTTTAGACATCAAATATTTTTTTACACAAAATACCAAAGGTCACTAGTCTCCCACATCAAATACACAGACATTTTTTTAAACAAATCCATTTCAGTCTGAGTCTCAACACAGGCCCAAAATATGCGTTTTTTTGAAAAGAGAGAGGGAGGGAGGGAGAGGGATGGAGGGAGGAAGGGAAGAGAGGGAGGGAGAGAGAGAGAGATTCTAAGATAATTTTAATTTTGTTGTTTTCCAAAAATGAAGGAGGAACTGCTTGAGATTTAGTTGTGGGGAACTGTGAACACTTCAAACTCGCCCAAGAGGTAGACAGTTAAATACTGACGCTGAATTCTAAATTTTCAGAATTACATTTATTTCTGATCATAAGATGATACTAGAGGGGCTTCCTGCCTGTTTTCAAGGAACCTGCAGCTCCCTTGTACCCACATCAGGCTGAGGCTAGCATTCTATACTTCGCCCAGTGTACAGCCTCCACATTCATCTTGGCACCAACTCAACTGGAGGCTCAGCATGGAAATGAGCCTTCACCCACTCTACCCATCTAAGACGGTTGCCAGAGACCAAGGCTTTCAGACTGTTCCCAAAGCTCTTAACTTGTTCTCTTTCACGTCTGCAGCTGTGTCCTCCTCAGGGAGTTGTCCGATTCAATGTGATTTTAAACATCTGTCAGCTAAATCAGAGCTCCAAATTTAGCACTCGGGAACATTATGTGGATTTACGCTGCTCGCTGGAGAACGCTGCATCCATAAACTCGGCTCACAGGAGACAGCCGGGTGGTACTCCAGTTGGTAATTTTATCTATGACACGTTTAATTTGGCTGTGCATTTATGACAATTATGTAAAAGGGAAATTGTGACCATTCCCTTACAAAGGGCTTTTAGCTGAGGACTCTGCATCATTTTCTCCGATCATTTGCCTGTGTGGTTTTTTGTTTGTTTGTTTGTTTTTTGTTTTTTTTGTTTGTTTGTTTTCAATCCCCAGAGGCCAGTTTTATCTGAGTTTCCTGAAATTCTGTTCTCCATCCTGAGACATCTTTCTGGTCCAGTAAAAATGTAACTCTGCTGTATCCATCTTGAGGAAGCAGAAGTTCTACACTGCATGGTTCTCACTGATCACCTTTGATAGGCACATGGCATGGCTCCCTTTTCTCCACTGACTGGATGCTTCTGCAGAAAAGCGCTGCATCTCAGGAAAAGGACAAGCCCATGTCTTTGCAGAGGCAAATGACTGCTTGATGCTAAGCTCGTGTGGGAGTGTGTAACTAATCCTATCACTTCCTGAAATCATGGAATTCTTAAAGGAAGACGTAGGGAAAAATAGCCTTGCAAAGCAGTATGGCCATCAATAAATGTGTTAGCACAATAGATGAACACGTATTTATTTCACTTAGATTCATAGAAAATCTCAGTGTCCAATACCCTGGTAAGCTCTCACTAAGTCCTCAGACTTAGTTACCCCATGCTTTCAGCTATAGAGGCAATCAGTTCTGTGAGTCTCTGCTCCGATTTCAATGTGTGATCCTTTTACAGAGAATCTTCCAATGCTACTGGAATCTTCGAAGCAGCAATTGTGGTGTTTGGTTGGTCCTGTGTAAACAGGATTAAACTGGGCCCAGAATGGAGGCCTAATGGGACTGTAGAGACAGCAAATCAGTGCTTGTGTGACAGGCATGAATTTGAACTGCTTAAGACTCTAACTGTCTCAAGGCGGGAGAAGGTGGCCCCAAGCACACTGCTGATGGCCAGAGGAGATACCCTACAAAATAATCCTGGCAAAACCACACATGAGTCACTCATACATGGACTGGAACGAGACTTAGCACAGCCTTTCCTTCCTGTTAGAGAAAAGGTAAGACTCGCAGAGGAACTATAACCAATTAAGAACCAGCACTCAAGGTGTGTGGTCGCTGAGCACTGAGCAGACAAGCTTCATCTCAAAACATTTTCTTTCTGACAGTCTTGGTGCTTAACACATCCTCTTGGGGAGCATGGCGATTCTTCCTTCTCCTCACTCCACTTCCATGGCAATACATGGACCATGGGAGGATACATTAGGGAATAGTTAAAACCAGAGGCTGTGGCATCAGGCAGATCAGGATTCAAACCCTAGACCTCTGAGGCAAAGCGTCTGGGGAAAATTTAACAAACACCTGAGCCAGCTCATTGCATATAAGGGACGAAATTCAAGTATAAATAAAATACCTGACACATAGCAAATGGTCAACGTGACCAAAACTATAATGATTTGGGTTCGGTTTTTTGCAAGTGATAAAAATGAAGCAAAGGTAGCTTAAGCAAAATAATAATAACAGCAACAATATTCGTCTGTCTTGTAGAAATCAAGAGCAGAAATGTGCACAGGCCTCGGGGAAATCCTGTCAGCACTGCTGTCCGTTGCTCATCTGCTTCATAACTCTTCCTCAGCCACATCCTTGCTCTAACCCCCTCAGGGCTGGGGAAAAGCCACCTCCCACCTCCTACACTGCCATCTTGCAACTTCAGCTTTCCTAAAAGAGAACAACGGGAATCCTTTCCTTGTCCTTGATGTCAAGATTCCAATGAATTCTCTCTGAATGTGAGGTACTTATTCACCTCAAAAGGACCAGGCCTGCCTAGAGGCAGGGGTCAAGTGACTCTGTGGTCCCCAGGAAGTAGCAGATACGGAGAGTCACTGGATTTATGGGAAGGAAATTATGGCCATATGCTACGAAAGGTACTTTCAAACTAGTATAATGGTGGAACTGCAATATTTCTAAATGTGAGAAGGTGTAAAAATGTCCTTAGTGAACAGAATTTTATATATGTCACGGCTGTGCGCTATGCTCATTTATAAAGGTAAAGATTTACAGGGAACACCGAGAAGCTGGTTTATGCGGTGGTGCTGATGTTTTAATGTTCTCTGATTTAATAACAAAACTTTGTTGAATGTGGAAAGCCCTTACAAGGATTAATTACCCTTGAGCCTCTGCCACCTCACACCTTAGCAAGGATTAGTTGAGGACTGGCTGAAAGCCAGGCCTCTAGGGGTACAGTCTCAGGCCAGAAGCAGGAGGGAGGAGACAGGAAAATGCCACAAGTCCTGGAGGCAGAGCTCCTCACCTTATGCAGGCGCTGAGGCCCTTTCTTCATGAAAAGGCAGAAACCTGGCTGGGAATCCTAAAGCCTCCATTGAATTTGCATAGAATGTCTGTAAATTCCAGCCAGAGACAGAACAGCTACTAGAAAACTCCCTGGGTGGTAAAAAAGGCATCAGAAACATTGTGAAAAGCCATTGCGTGTTTTTTCAGAACAAGAATGGTGCCAGCATCCAAAAGCCTTACAGACATCCTACTGACAGGTTTCCATAGAAACAGATGATCCCACGCCCACTCTAGTAGCCTCTGAGCCCACTTGGCATTCTGTCCCCAGTTCCATCCCAGGGTGCTGTGAGGATAACCCAGGAAAAGTCTTTCCATAGACTTTGGCACCCTGCTTCTTCTAGCCTGAGTGTCCATGGGCTGCTCCCTTTAATGTTCCCCTCGGGTTCTGGGTAGGACAGATGGTCACTGTCACGTTAAAGCCAAAGACTTATGAAGCAACTTTGCGAGCAGCAGCGTGAGTACTTAACTCCTGCCCCAGAGACAGATCCCTGAGACTCTTGCCTGAATGGGGACAGGACTCCGCTTCTGTGGAACACAGCGGGCAATCGCATTGACTGTCCCATCTTCAGGATAGCCGTTTTGAAATTGCTCAAGCTGACTGCTCTGACACATTGCCCAAATGTTCCCTGAAAACTGCTTTTATCTTCCGCAAAGCTGTATATGGCCAAAACTCCAGAAAAATTCACAGAAGCCAAAGACTTTGTGTGTTCAAGACCCAGACATCAAAAGATTCCAAGTTCTGTTGCGGAGTCCACTCTTTCTGCTCCCATTTCTATCTCCTTAGTTGAAAGCATTAATATCACCAACTTACACAATCTGGCAGAGTTCTTCTATAACCTGACCCTCTATGTCTTATAGAGATTGTCATACACTCATAAAACACATTCATTAAGCAGTGATTAAAATCTGCTATCTAAAACTAATGGCTTTAAACACATTTTTTTAATTATCTGACAGTTGTGGAATTTGGCTCTTGTTGGCCAGGCATCAAGGTGTGAGCAGGGCTATGTGCTTTGCTGGAGAACACAGAGTCCTTTATCTCCCTTTTCCCATTTTCACAGGCTGCCTGCCTTCCTTGCCTGTGGCCCCCTTCTACCTGGAAAGCCAGCAGTTGCAGGAGTCACTGTCTTGGTTTCTTATCCCGTGTCTGCAAGAAAACATTCTGATAGAAGGAGCTTAAGGGAGGAAGGGCTTACTTAGCTCCCAAGTCCAGGTAGGTCACACCCCATCATTGCAGGGAAGTCACAGTGGCAGGAGCCTGGAGCAGCTGGTCGCAGAAGAGGGCAAAAGGTGCACAGATGCTGGTGCTAGGCTAGGCTGCTCTGTTCTTAGCCAGTATCCCTAGTTGGTGAGAGAAGGGTGCCTCTTGAGGAATATTATTTTAATGATGTAAAGATGTTTATGGTGTGGAATATTACTTTAACTGTGTAAAGGTTGCTACCTTTGTTTAATGATGTAGAGATGTGTTACATTCGTTTATGCTGTGGAATATTACTTTAACTGTGTAAAGGTTGCTACTTTTGTTTAATGATGTAGAGATGTGTTACATTCGTTTATGCTGCAATTGTTTAATTTTGTTAAGATGTGCTGTTTTTGTTTCATCTTTCCTGCCTAAGGTACCTGATTGGTCCAATAAAAAGCTGAATGGCCTTTAGCTAGGCAGGAGATCTGGGATAGGTGGGGCTGGTGGGCAAAGAGATTAAGTAAGAGGAGACATCTAGGCTCAAGAGAGAAGAAAGAATCAAGAAAATGAAGAAGAAAGAGAGGGACATGCTTGGGCCAGAAGCCAGGCAGCCACTAGCCAGCCATGGAGACAACAGGAAAGTAAGATATACAGAAAGAAAGGTAAAAAGTCCTGAGGCAAAATGTAGATAAAGAGAAACCAGATAATTTAAGTTATAAGTGCTAGCAAGAAATCAGAGCTAAGATAAGGCTGAGCTTTCATAACTAATAAGATGTCTCCGTGTCATAATTTAGGAGCTGGTTGGTGACCTAAAAGAAAAAGCCTGCTACAGGTCCCACCCACAGTGGGGAGGTCTTTTCAAATCAACTAACTTACTCAAGACAACCCCTAGGATGATTCTGGGTTGTTTTGTGTTGATCACTAATGCTTTCACAACTCCACCCCTTGTCAGCTTGGTGCCCAAAACATCACGTTTAAGCTATAATCTTCCCACTCCAATGTTTCAGACTTGGCTTTTAATGAGAATACACTCTAGCTTTAGGAGTCCCCACTGTCTTTAACAATTGCAACACTTTGAAAGTCCCAAATCTCTTAACTGTTATGTGCTCCCAGAATATAATGGCTCAGAGTTAGCACTCTTTTTCCAAAATGGAAGACTTGGGAAGAAATAATCACACCAAAAACAAAACCAAAATCCGGAAGGGAAAACATCAAATGTTGGATCTGGGGCTTATAATGAAATCAGCTGTTATCCAAAGGCCTTTCCCAGGCCTGTCCTTTCAGCTCACAGAGGTTGCCTTCTGGGAAGGCGCCAGTCCATGCTACAACTCTTTGGGACTCTCCCATAGTCCTACTATCTCCAAAACCCTAGGGTCTCCATGGCAACGGAGGCTTCGTCTTCATAGCTTTACACAATAGCTTCCCAGGGCCACTCTGTGGGGACTCTGACATTGATACCCATGGCCTGGTCTCAGCTGCTTTTCACCTATCTCTCAATGTTGCATTGCCCATGCCTTCCAAACTGAGAAGAAATTGAATGGACAATGAGTCTACATTTTTCCTCCAGTTCAAGATGTCACTTGGCCCCTTTCGACCACTCTCTGAGGTACTTCCTCTTCAGGAACAGGGAATCCCTTCCACTCAAGACTTTTTCCTTGTAAATGAACTTGGAGCTTCATAAGATGGAACCTCTGGGGAGTGTTGCTTTTCTCTCAGGACACCTTGCCTGTTGTCCCAGCGCGGGAGGCGTTTCCTAAGTGGTGCCGATCTCTGTGGTAATCACAGCTGCTTTCTCCAGGAATGTTCTCCTGCCTTGAGAGTCTTCTCTAGCTAACAAATTAGTCCATTACCTCTCAATTCAATGCTACTGAGATTCTCAGGGCATGTACACATTCTTGGCCAAAATATCACATGAATGGCCCCAACCACAATTCCTGAGGGAGTCCTTATTTGCCTCTGGAAACTCTTGAATGAAGCTTTTACTGTAGAGCTGCTTTTAGCATTCCCATCTTCCAAGGTGTTACAAGAATGGACTGTTCTGATCTAATTCCACCTTTCAGGGGTTGTCCTAACCCGAGATACCAAACTCCTTCACATTCCAGCCCCAGAATATTTCCAAAGGCCCGAGAACCCTATAGTCAGACTTACCAGGCCAGCAGCTTCACCGCTCAGTACAAATTTCTATATTAATGCATTCCCTGTTTGTGCTGATAAAATGATCTGACAAGAGTGACTTCAGGGAGAAGTTTGTTTGGCTCCCAGTTCCTGGTTATGGTCCAGCATGGCAGGGAGATTCCAGCGGTCAGAGAGCATGCGTTTGTCACACTGTCCGCTGTGGTTGCGAATGCATCTCCAGAAGCCTCAAGCTTCTGCCATCTTAGCCTCCCTATGTTACACTGTATCCTTGAACCATGAACTAGAATGAATGTTGTCCCCTTCATTTGACTTTAACAGTTATCACAACAAAAAGAAATTCATACAATAAAAAAGAAACTAAGACAACAAGAAAGAAAACAATGCAGTCTTCAGTTGAATCACTCCAGTGCTAGCTCTTTGGCCCCCACTTTAGTGTTGAAAGATTTCTTGCGGTGGTCTTAGCCCCTTCCATGTGATCATGACAATCTTTTTTAAAAAGTTTTTTCATACAATATATTCTGACTGCAAGTCTCCCCTCAATTAGTTCCTACCCACGTCCCTACCCACCCATCTCACACCCAGATAATCTCTTTAAAATCATCTCACCAACCAAAAGCCACGATACCTCCTTGCCATGTCACACAGTATTTTCTCAGTTCTGGAGATTTGGTTACAGATACCTTTGGGGGAGAGCCATTGTTCTACCCACCACAGATGCTTCTGTGCCAAGCTTTAATTGACTTAACTTTCCTCAGTACATCTCTGACATTCTTCCAATTTTACAGACTAGGAGACTGGGACTCAGAGAGGTGAGTAAACTACACAGGAAATTGCAGACCAGAGCCTCAGTAACAGACCCAAGGAACCTCTGATGTCACAGATGAGGCCAGGCATCTCTCTGCTATACGGATATAACTGTGTTTAGTCATTTGTGTGAAGTTTGGTCTCTGATCAGAACAAAACACCATCTCCTTACCAAACCCCTGCATGACCCAGCACCTACTCTCTCTCACCTCATTTCCCCAGGCTTCCATACTCACCATCTCTGAGTAACTTGAACCCACGAAGTTCTGCCTCAGAAGCTGTACACAAATCTCTCCTCTAATATGGCTCCCCTAGCATTCTGCCTATTAGCCCCACACTTCAGAGCCCTTATATGTCACTCAAGAGTAATATAGGTCTGGCATGATAACCTCTCGTATACCATGCAGTTCCTGAATAGTGCTTCTCAAGGCATCATGCTTCAAATGTTTGTCTACTTATGTACTTACTAGAATCTCTGACACTGCATTGAATCCATAGGGTGTCTAATAATAAGTATCAGTAGATCAGGTTAGCTAAATAATGGAATTTAGGCCCATACTGGGTATGGCTTTGCACACATGAAAAAGGACCAAACACACTGTTGTCTTTAATATACATTTAAAAATCCAAAGTCCTTGCCTCCCTTCCCATAATGTTGTGGATTCTTAATGGGCAAGACCAGTTAAAATCAGAGACACCAAACAACCACATGAGCCAGAGAAGCAAAAGATGGAAACGCCTACATTTTAAGGGCCACTACTTTGGTTGTAGTAGTTTGTGGGTTTTGTTTATTTATTTGTTTGTTTCTGAAACACAGGGTCCTCTCAAACTCATGATATAACTGTCTCAACCTCCCCAGTGTTGAGATTGAAGGCAGAAACCAATAGTCCAGCCAGGTAACTTGTTCCTCTTATTCCCTTGCCTGCCGCCCCCCAAAATAAGCTAGAGGAAGCAGTTTAGACCAGGGGTCTTGGTCTTCAGTGTTCATCAGAGTCACTTGGGAGCTTTTGTCTGTGCGTCATCTACAGATTCGTATCAGTTGCCACGTGGATATGCAAGGCTGGGAAGTGGAAGGTTAATCTTGCTGGGCTTTGGATCACATGTTGAGTGGAATCATGAGTGGTTCGGAAACGTGGGTCCCTGTTTCCTGGAGCCCATGGTTACTGAAATATGGGAGGTACTGGGACTCTGTTTCCACCAATTCTCACTAAAGTTTCCACATCTGCTTTCCAATTTAACTGCACATTGAGACTCGCTACTGCCTACTCTGTGCTGTAGCTTTCCCCTAAGGATAGAGACTTGGTTGCTATGGAGTATAGCCTGAACAGCTTTAAAACTCCGAGGTGATTTGAATGTGTTGGAAGCGTGAAGGATGTTGACCTAGATAGGGACCAACTTAATGGCCTTGTGTTGACCGAGGGAGTCTCTTAGCCCACAGACTGAAGGGGTTTGCCCTCAGCTCCCCATTCAGAAGGGCCGTGTTGAGGCCCTAGAATCTGTATTTCTAGTAAGTTCTCAAGAACTGCTGAACCACTCTGAGAGCCATCACCCAAGGCAAGAAGAGAACAAGCCAAGTGGGTCAGCGTCTCTCAAATCAGAATCATCATAGAAACAGTGAGGGCTCCTACAGTGTGCTCTGGTTGTGACAGGTTTAGAGGTGAGAGGTTACAAGACTAAATTTCTAGCAAGTTTTTAGGCAATACTTTTGCTGCTAGGCCAGAGACTCTACATTCAGCAGAAAGAATTGGACTATTTAACCCTCGTTCTGGATAGAATGGTACTGAAGCCACACACTGGCTGCATCTTCACAGCCTCAGATGTTAGGAAAGAGTCCCTTTGCATGCCATTGTTCTCTAGATATAGATAGACAGACAGACAGACAGATCAATTATATATATATATTCTTTGCTTAAATATAAATATAAAATATTTTATAAATATAAATTTTAAAAATAATATAATTAATATAAAATTAACATATACATATTTATTCAGTGGCTTATAGGATACAAGAGCTGTCATAGAATAGGATGTAGCTCTTCACATGACCCTAGCCCCCATATCTTTTCTCTTGTGAGCCTAAACTTTAATGGCTGATCTTATCTCCAGCCCCTAGTCTGTGCTTTAATGTTTTTACCTGTGTGTGTGTGTGTGTGTCCCAGTTTTCGTGTGGAAGTCAGAGGACAACTTGAGGGAGTCATTTCTCTCCTCCCACCATGTAGTTTGCAGGAATACAGATGGTCAGACTGGAAGACAAGGCCCTTTACCCTCTGAACCATCTCCGTGGCTCCCAAACTGTCCTCGTGGTACCATGGTTTGTAACAAAACAATAAGGACAGTTACTTGAGTCAACTGCTTACCACATGTGCCTAATTACCATACAGTTAAAAAAATTAGTCCAAACACATGTCACCAGATCTTGTGTGAAGTTTATTGATCACAGCAGTAACCTGCGCTCCCAAAAGGCTAACCTTCACGGCTGGTTGCACATGTAAAATGATTGCCTGCTCACAACTTGAAGACATCAGAGGGAACGCTGGTGTTGGAGACATGGTTAAATTATCTAATGCATTGATTTCCTGCAGTCCTGAACGCTTAAAGCTGGGATGGCTATTTGAAAGGATCTGGCTATATACCTACCTCCTTATTTCCACAGCGCTAGCCGTACGAGACGGTGGAAAGAAAGGCGAAAGAGCATGAAGACAAAAATAGGATTTGTGGAAACAAGGTAAGTCCATTATATCCTCCACACTACACACTGGACATGCTCAAAGGAAAAAACCTCTCGCTTCAGAGCTAATGCATCAAATCCCACACCCCTAGTGAGGTGGTGGGATTCCTGGAGGAAAAGCCGGGAGCAGTGAAGAGTGTCTTTCAGCATGTCCTGCGCATGCTTATTCATGGTGCAGCCCTTCACAGGCTGCACGCTGGCGAACTGGAGAGCTTTGGGGAAAATAATGAGCTGAGAGGTGCATGACACCCGCTAGTAAGAAGTTTGTGATTGGATTTGGGAAATCAGATAGATCTCCAAGAAAAAGGGACCATTTCTGAGCCCTTGCATTTAGGATATTTTTGAGCCCCAGAGCAGTTATTTATGAGAAGGAAGAGTTGTTTTTGTTTCAAATCCAGGTTCTGACTTCGGTGTAGTGAAGAAGCCACTGTGTGCGGTGGACCTGAAGTCCCTGGAATATTCATGATGTCACCTTTTTCGACTGAGCTGCCTGTGACGGCGCAGGGGCATGCTATTACCTTTGTGCTGGTTGAACTAAATTCTCTCACATGTAACCTAGCAATCCCAGCCAAAACAAAGTCAGCAGGAAATTTCATACTGGATGCTCAAGGTGCTGCAGGCTTGGGGAGATGAGAAGATCCATTTTGGATGCTGGCTAAGGATCGGGACAGAAAGAAAAGGCACCCAAGGTGGGATGTGGGAGGACCTCAAATGTGCAGCTTCTTGTCTTCCAGGCCGCAAGTGGTTCAGTGCTCTGTGCTGTCACCTTGTGCCAGGACTTTGGTGGCATATGTGACTAAAGAAAACACTCTGTTCCATTTCTGGTGGTGAACCAAGGAGACCTTGTTCCTAAATGACAGGGGAACCATTTTAGAAAGTGATATCATAAAAGATAATAATATCTGAAAGGGAAAAAGAACACATATACACAGAGTGATACATAACCAGACGAGCACAGGATGAATTTGTGGCGAAACCATTTATTCCATGGCCGAAGACAACTTAACCCTTTGGATCCCAGAGTTCCTCCTATACACACGCAGCCTTAAGAGGTGGTTTTGTAATCTGCGGGTTGAATTGGGAAGGTTTGCAGACACTTGATAGCTGGCTGTGATCCTGAAGCTAAGACTGAGATCTGCGTTCCCCCTCTCCTCCCTACTAGCGCCACAGTAACAGGAAGGCAAAACCCTGGTGCCCAGATCTATTAAAGTGAACAAACAATGGGGCTGAGCGTCCACATTGGGAAGGACTGCTCGGAGAAAATAACGTGTGGGGATTAAAATGTTCTGCTAATCAAAAGCAACAACTGTGGCTGCTTCTCTAGCTTTCTTCAGAAACGTCTCAAGGGTGATGGTACATTCTCAAGCATGTGCCAGCCCAGCTCTGAAATGTAAAAGTATTTGTTTCATATGATCAAAACTTTTCTTCTTTTTTCTTCTCTCTCTCCACTGTGGGAAAATGAACTTACTTTCAGTTATGCCTGACATCTGACCACTGTACTGATCACGAGGATACTGTGGTAAACCACAAGCCCACTTGAAAATCTTTCTCTTAGGCATGGTTCCTGTGCTGTTGAGGGCACCATCCCTGGCTCTCTTGGCTCTGGCTTCCTCCATCAAGGTTCCATTTTCTCTTTCTTTCGCTGCTGACAGTGAGGAGTCTCATCCCAATGGCCTCCAGTGTGGGCCAGCTCACAAGGTAAAGTGAAGAGCCAAAGGGGCAGCCATGTTCCCATCCAAAGCCTCAAAAAGAGCTCCATTTGTACACTGATGGCCTCCTTTTCAACATTAAACAGTGCAAGAAAACTTAAAGATGGGCTGATGTGATTGTTTGGTGGGTAAGAACACTTACTTCGTGAGTGTGAGGATCTGAGTTCAGATCCCCAGCACATATATAAAACTCTGAATGTGGCCAAGTGGACCTATAGCTCCAGAGGGGAGGCAGAGACAAGAAAATCACTGTGGCTTGTTGGTCACAACCCTAGCCGAAAAACTCCCATCCCAGGCTCAGTCACAGATCCTACTTCAAGGGTTTAAGGCAAGCAGCAATAGAGGGAAATGCATGTAAACACAGATACAAGGGAGTGCTTGCAAGCACACACACGCACGTACACACACTCACTAAATTAATAAATCTTATTTAATGTGAAAGCCTTAAATATCCTACAAAAAGGGACGGGTGTGTGTTTTGATTAATATTGCGATGACCAGGCAGGGTTGACACACACTCTCTCTGTCTGAATCATCTCGTTTCTTGTAGCTGTTTTACACTTCCAAGATCCTACCATCTGCCCAGGAAAGCATTTCAGAAAACAATGGCTTGAAGCAGGGTAGGGTGGGGTGGGGGTGGTGGGAAAGTGGCTATCCAACCCAAAAAGGCTGACTTTCTTTCACCCCATAGGTTCCTGCTGCTTCCCTGGAGAGAAGGCAGTGTCATTCATGCCGCAATGGGCCTGCCTCCCAAAAGCCCTGCCTTATGCTCCTTCACATCCTCAGGCTGACAAGAAAGAACTTTGCACACAGATGTGGCTGCCCTCTCTACTACGTGGGAGGGGAGATGACACCCTGAGCAGTTTGTCCAACTCGGATCTGATGTGTGTCACTGGAATATAGGTCAGCATTTTGATGGATAAGTTGCAGCCGGCCAGAAGCAAAAGGACCCTGGATCCATCCCACTCCATCCTCTTCTCTTCTTGCCCGCAGCAAGTTAAGCCCCAGTGGCCCTGAGAGAGACATGCACAGCAGATGGAGACAGTCTTTACTTTTTTTTTCCTTTTTTTCTTTTTTGCACACCAATTCTGTAGAAATCTGCAGCTTAGCCGTGGCTTTATCAGTCTGGGTTTGGGCCAAGCTTCAGGCTGAAGTTCAGCTGGTCTGGCCAAATGCAGATGCTGGCTATTGACACATCCCTTGAGGACCCAACCCCTGATTTAGATAGCAGAGTGGCCGGGTGACATGCATGTAGCTGTTGAGCATAATTGGGGAAATGAAATGATTTTAAATTACTGTACAGTTCAGATGGGAACAGAAAACCTAGGAAGGGTTCTTTTCCTCCAACAGTGGAGTGAGACAAGAGAGTACTCCTGGCCTTGTGGTCAGATCATTACTTTAAAGGGATTTGGGCAAATGCTTTGAGTTGAACACAGGCTTGACTACTCCCTTTTCCCCTCAGTTCATAGAAGGACAAATATACTAAATAAAATTAGACTTTCCTTGTGAATGCAAACATCAGTGTCTTGGTCTGGGGTAACAAACATTGTCAGATTAATGCTGATCAGACAGACAGAATGGCATTTGGGTCTAAGGTTTTAACTTTGGGAAAACGCGAGATACACTCCCCCAAATCTTCCACTGATCACTGAAGGTCACTGAATGCTCAGTTCATATCTCCAGACTCCCAGAGTCCAGCATGTAACTAGCTGTCCTTTGTCTAAAACGTTGAAAATAAAATGGATTATTAGAGGTTGTTGTGCTGGGCTGAAAAGTTCAGCTGGCAAGCAGAGCTTCAAGGAAAATGAGATTTCCCTTAATTAGCTCAACACTGGATGCCTAGGTAAGGATCTTGCAAATATGAAATTTAGCATTTGCCAAATCGGTGTACTTGTATTTTCTTATCACACACATTGTGTTTACGTTTCAGTGAATATTTGTTCTCTTTCTGACTCTAACCCAGGTTGTTCTCCACACATCATGTGATTTAGCCCTTACAAGAACCTGGAAGGTCAGCCATCTTCATCATTATTTTGCTGTTGAGACTTACACAGATTAAAGCCCTATTGAAGAACTCCTTAG
>LOJH01036702.1:0-12603 GCA_001685095.1 Ellobius talpinus | reverse complement strand
GGCCTTCAGGCATACACACAGACAGAATATTGTATATATAATAAATAAATATTTAAAAAGAAAGAAAGAAAGAAGGCTGAGCAAGTCATGAGGAGTAAGCCTGTAAGCAGCAGAACTCCATGGCCTCTGAATCAGTTCCTGCATGCAGGCTCCTGCTCTGCTTGAGTTCCTGTCCTGATTTTCTTCGGTGATGGACAGTGCCATGGAAGGATAAGCCAAAAAACAAAAACAAACAAAAACCGTTCCTCCCCAACTTGCTTTTGGTTGTGGTGTTTTATCACAGCAGTAGTAACCCTAAATAAGAAATGTGGTATAGAAATAAATGTATAACTATTTAATAAATACACACAATGGTTAGAAATATCAAGAATAAGAAAGTAATCAAAATAAATGGGGAAAAGCTAAATTTTCAAACACGACTTTACAAATTAGTTTTAAAAGTTCAAATAATAACAATACAAAAAGAAAATCACCAAACAACATAAAGAAAAAAAAAACAAAACAAAGCAAAATAAATGGTAAAGAAGAAAAATTTCAAACATGCGAACATTAAAATATGAAAGATGTATTAAAACAAAAACTCAGGTAAATATTCAAAAAATAGATAAATAGATAAATAGGTTAGAGAAGATTGAAAACAGGTAAATAGAACAAAGAGAAGACAAGAATAGAAATACTAACAGAAGACAAAATGGAATTTAAGATTAAAATGTTAACTGGGTGTTGTATCAGCATCTACAATTCTAGTACTGGGGAAACAGAAGGATCACAAGTTTTAGGCTAATTCAAGCTAAAGAACAAGTTCAAGGCCAGCCTGACTGACATAGTGAGACCCTGGTAGAATACTTGTCTAGCACATAGAAGGCTTGGGTATGATCCCTAGCACCCTAAAAATTAAAGTATTTAACAAAATCACAAAGCTTAATTATAACATGATAAAAAGCACTTTATAAGCAATATACATTTTATGAGCTTGTAATCAATATTCAGAGAAGAAATATTTGCCTCATATCCTAACCACAAGTGCAAGAAGAAATTGTTTAACAGTACAAAGGTAGTGAATGTTTGCCTTTAATCACTGCTTTAAAATAACCTTCATAAATTCTTGACACTCTTTTGAAAGAGGAAGTCTAATTTTCTTCCCCTTGAGTGATGCAGACTTAATGACATGCTTCTAATAAACAGAAAGAAAGTGGAAGTGATCATGTGAAACTTTAGAGACTTAAATTATAGAAGACAGTGAAGCTTCCTGTTTCTCCTCTTAGATTGCTCACTTTGGGGAAAACAAACTGCCGTCGTTGTGAGAATGGTCAAGCAGCCTTGTGGAGAGGTCCATGGGATTAGGAATGAAATGAAATGCTATACCTAGAGCCATATGAGTTAGCCATCTCTTTTTGTACTTTTAAAAGATTTAAAGATTTATTCATTTCATGTGTATGTGTGCTTGTCTGCGTGTGTGTGTGTGTGTGTGTATATATATGTATACACTATGTGTGTAGAGTGCCCTCAGAGGTCAAAAGATGGTATCAGATCCCCTAGAGCTGGAATTAAAAATGGTTGTGCACCATCATGTGGGTACTGGGAACCAAACATGGGTCTTGTGCAGGAGCAGCAAGTGCTCTTAACTMCTGTGTTCTCTCTCTAGGCCCGAGTTAGTCTTCTTGAAAATGGGTTCTTTTGATWGTTAACCTCTCAGACGACCAGAGCCCTGGACAATAGCTCACCGATAATCCCATGAGAAACCCTGGGCCAGAAGCATACAGCTAAGCCGCACCCAAATTTCAGACCCACATAAACTCTTAGATACTAAATTTTGTGATTTCAAGGCACTAAGTATTGAGGTGATTGTTTATAGTAATATATAATACACATACTTAGACAACTAAAATAGAAAATACATGCAAAGTGAAAAAACAATAAACTTATAGATATATAGAAAATTGTACAAATCAGTATAACTAATTTTTCAGATGCCCATGTAACCTTTGTGAAAATTAACTTTATACTTGGCCTAAAAGAAATCTTTATTAAATTCAAGCTGAAAAAAATCTCACATGGCATTTTCTTATATTACAATCTAGTAAGTCTGAAATAAATGAATTTATTCTTAGAAATTAACAGTTGTAGTCTTGATAAGCAGTGGATCAAAGAAAAAATTAAAGCAAGATTCAGGTTCCACACGAGGAATGAGGAGATAGGTGTGCTGGTACAGGTGTGTAACCACAACCCAGGGAGACCAGTGGATCCTAGGAGTCAGTGGTTAGCCAGCCTAGCCAACAGTAAGCATCAGGTACTTTGAAAGACCCTGTCTTAAAATATGTGGAAAGTGATGAAGACACTGATGTCAACCTCTAGCCTGCACGTATGCTAGCAGAGGTGAGTACACACACACACACACACACACACACACAGAGGCACATAAAGGCACACACGCCCATGCATGCATAAACACCTCCATCACTTCCCCACGCCACTTCCACAATTAAAAAAATAATCTTAAATGGATACTGACCTCTTCTGTTAAGCCTCTTAAGGCAATGGCTCCAAGAAAGTCAAGATTTATTTGGATGTATTTCTACCTTGTTTGTTGCATAATCTAAGCTAGAACACATTTTAGTCTTCGGATAATAAAAGAACTAAGTATCCTTAGCTACATGAGTCTCTAGGCTCTTTAGGTTCCTGCTACTGAGAGCTCTCTCAGTTCCTTTTAAAAGGGCAAAAATTCTTCACTCACTTCCAATAAACTCAGATTTAGGCTGTAGCTAATAAATAACACATCACGTATGACATGGAGATTAAATCAAAATTTAAATACAAATTTAAAAAGCACTCATATGATCTGTGAGGGAAAAAGAAAAAGAAGCAGAACATAGCTTGAAAAGAGACACAAAAAATGAGACATTTTCCTATATTGTCACCTACTTCCTACTGAAGCTTTTTTATAATAGACACCAGGAGGTGATTTCAACATATCTGGACATTTTCATAAGGCATACCAAACAATCACTTCTGGACTTCAACTCCATAGTATCGCAACTTTGATTTTTCCAACCTCGATCTTGAAGATCTAGTCTTCTGAGAAAGGAAATGACTTTATCCCGCGGCAGCAGGAAGCACCCGGGTGATGGGAACAAAGGGTTTGATTACCTTGCCAGCAGGAAAGGTACGGGCGGGGCTGAGGTGGAGGAGCGTGGGGCAGAAAGCCAGAAAGGTAAAACAAGAGCCCACGGAATCCCAGCAAACAACATCAGCATGCTACCCACAGGGTTAAGAGTTAATTAGCTGCCCTGTGTCCATGGCCAGCTCCTTTGCAGCTTCAGGAGCGCCACTCTCAGCTCCAATTTAACGAACTAATTCACTAACATTTGATCTGCAGCTTCAAGCTCTCCATTCAGTGAGGGAAAATGTCTTGGAATGCTAGCAAGGCTGAGGCTCTAAACGAAGTATTTCAAATTGGTCACTCCAATTAAGCAAAGTGGCTGATTAGAATTAACCTTTTCAGAAAATAAAATCTAAAAACGCACCCTAACTAATGATATGCAAATTGCTTCACTTGATGATAAAATTACATTTGAAGACAGAAAGTGGAGGTGCCCTTTTAAGCAAATGTCTGTTGTGGTTAAGGGTATGGTACCTAGAGGGGAAAAATTCTTTCCCAAGCCAGATGAGATTGTGTGAGCTGAAGTATTGAAGTGCTAAATGACAAAAATTTTAAGGATAGTCAAATACTAAACAAACAAACAAAAAACCAACTAAGAATAATTCCTCTGAAATCCAAACTTTATTGCAGTATACCACATGAAAGTATGTAACAAAATCCTCCTTACCCTTCAAGAGTTTTCTTCATGATTTTTGGGCCCTTACTAAATTATAACTTCCTTAAAAGGCTTGTCAAAACTGGCATCCCTTAATGCAGGCATAGTAGTCCATGCTTGTAATCCCAGGAGTACTCAGAAGGCTAAACGATAAAGATTTTGAGCTCAAGGCTAGCCTGGGCTGCATAGCGAGGCTATCTCAAGATAAAATAAAATGATAAGTCAGGCGTGATGCCACACACCTGGATTTGCCAGCACTTGGGAAGTTGAGGCAGGAGTGCTACAAGTCAAACTTGGTCAAAGTTGGTTCCAGAGCGAGATCCTGTCTCAAACACAAAAACTAGCCACTTCACCCAGGAAGTCTTCAGTGAAGTTAGTGTCCCACCGATAAGTTCCCTTAGAACCCCAAACTCATCCCAATCCAAAACACATCTTCTCTCAAATATCTTTTGTTTGTTGTGGTCCCCGCCGCCATCCCTGTGCTAGGAACTGATCCCAGGGTATCTTGTCTTTCTTATCCACCAAATTCCCACTGAACCTCTCTGCCAGTGCAACAATTTTCTTAGTCATGTTATGTTGTCAAGTTTTAGCATAGCATATATAACTGGTATCATATAGCATATAGCATATATATAGCATTTCATATGTAACTGGTATTTAATATGTATGAAATGAATGGACCCTATAGTCCATCTTTTATGTTGCTCTACTTTTTACATAATCCTTAGGCCTCCAGCACCACAGAGACCAAATAAAAAACTTATTAAATGAATAAATTAGTGGAAAGATTCATTTTTTTGCACATGATCAGTTATAATGATAAAAGTTTTGACCCTGAAACCCCACAACTCAAGAGGATGAGGCTCAAAGATCACAAGTTCGAGGCATGCCTAGGTTCTAGGGGATGAGTCTAATGTCTTAAACTTAAAAAGATGAAACAGGATTGAGGATATAGTTCAGCAGTAGGTATGCCTGACTAGCACGTGGGAGGCTCTAGGTTCAGTTCCTGGTACTGTAAAACAAAAAGTCTTGACCCAAACCCACCACCTGGAAGAGGAAAGTGAACTGGTAAGGCATTCCAGTAATGCTCTTTTCTCAGATTTGGTTGACGGGGACCAAACCTGAGCAGACAGTCCTGCTCCTATTAGGATGTACAGAGGAACTGATGAGGAAGAAAGTGTACAGCAAAATGCCAACTGAGAGATGCATAAGTTGTCATTAAAGCAAAGGTTTCTTTAGGATTGATGATGAAGAAGAATTTAGCTACAAGAAGGCAAAATATCAGGTGTTTTTAGCTTTAAATTTTTCCAACAGGATACAGTTGAGCAAACTGTTCTGCAAAACACAAAATTTGTTTCCCTTAAAGCATAACAATAAAATCAACGTAAGTTAAAGGGTGACCACTAGCTAGCTCTAAACAAGCTCTGGAGATCAGGGTTCATAGCAACACGACTCCACCCATAGCTCCCGTTGATCAGCCAAAGTGAATCATTGCACTGGACAGGAATTCAGGGAGCTGTTGTTGCGCTCATTAAGAACAACAACAACAAAAATATCACAGTTAGAGTCCGAGCCCATCACGGAAATCCCACCATGTCCTGAGGTGACCACTTAGCTCATAGCGATGCCCCTGCTACAACCCTGAGCAGAAAACCTTTGTATCTGATGCCACAATAATATTTGTTCCTGCATACATTGTTTATAGGAATTATTCAGATCATGGGAACTTACTTCTTTAAAAGTTAAAATATTTTGTGGGTTACTTTAAGCTTTTTGGTTGGGAATTTGAAAAATATTTCATTTGTTCACTTGCTTCTTAACAGACTATGCCTCATGACCTAAAACTTTCCTGATCACACAGGCCAATCATCCCCTTAGGTGCTACTGCAAAGTCAAACATGGTTCCCAGTATTACCCAATTCACAGACTAGTACTGCCTCATTTCCTCTCTTGTTTTTATAATTACATATCTCCTCTTACCATAAGGAAGTATGCTCACTTTTCATGGTTGCCATTGTATCTGATTTTTGCCTTGTCTCTTCCTACTGACCAATCATCTCTAGCCAGACAGGCAAAAATTTATGCAGACCTTATGTGAGGAAATAGTTCCCTGATATATGATTAATGATCTTTGAGTTAGGGACTATGGTCTGTCCTATGAAAAAAGCTGAATGAATTCAGGACTACGTCAGGAGGTCAAGAGATAGGATTTGAAACCAGTCCTGCTGGAAACCATAGGAACGACAGTGAAGAGAGCATTGCAGCTAGGAGCCTGACAACCTGAGAGATGAGGTAGCCTTTTCCTCATATGGAAACACTGTTTCTATTCCTAGACCGGTTTGCATTCTCGGTTTTGTGTAGGACCAGCCTCATGCAAATATGATTATAATTCTGCATTTAAATTACAGGCCAAAATGAGACAGAAAGGGCCAAAATATAGAGAGTGCTTCTTTGGATGTGTCTTTTGTTCAGACTCTTCTTTCTTCTCACTGCTTTCATCTAAGAACTCATTTGTCACATGCTAAGAGACCCTGTACCATCATCATAAGATTATCCTGGCATTTTCTTTTCTCAGATGCCATTAAACTGCAACTTTGTGAGTATTTTTTCCCAATTAGATAAAAAAGAATCTCTTTATCCAACTAGTACAAATTCCTTTAAAATAATATGAGGCTTGGCAGGATGGCACGTGTCTATGATCTCAGCACTTGGGAGGCAGAGGCAGGTGGACCTCTGTGAGTTCAAAGCCAGCCTGGTCTACAGGGTGAGTTCCAAGCCAACCAATGCAGCAGTGAGACCCTGCCTCCAAACAGTAGTAGTAGTAGTAGTGTAGTAGTAGCAGTAGCAGTAGCAGTAGTAGTAGTACTAGTAGTGTAGTAGTAGCAGTAGTAGTAGTAGTTGTAGTAGTAGTAGCAGCAGCAGTAGCAGCAGCAGCAGTAGTAGTCATATAAGCTGAGCGTGGCGATTCAGACCTGTAATCTCAGCACTCAACGGAGTATCATCCTGAGATTTAGGGAAGCCTGGGCTTGAGGGCAGCCTGGATTACAAAGCAAGATCCTGTCTCAAAAAACTGAACCCATACACACATGCGCACACACACACACACACACACACACACACACGTAGGTATGTATGGTTTCAGCACTTTTTCTTGTGCCATTGTTAAAAACACTAATGATATTAGTTATCAACTCCCCCCTTGTCCTCACTGACTTATCATAGTTACTCCCGACTTCCTTTTAAAGGTTTTTAAAGGCGATTATTTCTTTTTAAATTAAAAAAATTAAATATTCAAAAAAATAGTTCTTCCTTTTAAAAGGTTATTATTGTATATGTTTCAGCTATATATAACATGACTAAAAAAGGAACCACAGTGAAACAAATCAACACACGTATCATCTCACATAGCCATTCATTTTTTTGGCGCTAAGCACTCAAATCAACTCATTTAGCATGAATCTCAGACACAGTCAGTAACTGAGCACAGTGGTTTCACAACTCGGTGAGCATGAAACCGAAACAGGCATGACCAAGAAATGACAGTCTGCTCCCTGCAGCGTGTAAGGGAACAGCAGAGCCGCTTGGTTCCTCAAGCAGCATCCTCTCTCAGGGTGTGCATGCCCCAGAACACTCACTCAGGGAGTACGTTTCTGAGCATGCTCAGTTTAAGAAAGAAAGACAGCGGGCACATTTTCGAGGATGCTCAGCTCAGGATTATGAGGCACACATTTGAAAGGTCAACATGGTAGAAGGGACACTTTGGGGTATGCTCAACTTGTATCCCGTAAACACACCAAGAAGGAAAGCACCTGGGCATGCTTACTTCCCACATAAGGTTTTAGCTGCAGAAGGGAAAGGGTACTTTTTGAAAATACATTAATACAGGAGTTTGTCCCTAAAAGGTACCTACCTCATAAGTCAACAGTCAAGAAATATATTAATATAGTTCTCATGTTCTACATAGATCTCTTTTCAGTTTCCTAAAAGTGAAGCCTTAGCCAGGCGATGGGTACATGCCTTTAATCCCAGCCCTTGGGAGGAAGAGGCAGATGGATCTCTGAGCTTGAGTTTGAGGCCAGCCCAGTCTACAGAGCGAGTTCCAGGACAGTCAGCCAAGGCTGTTACACAGAGAACCCTGTCTTGAAAAATCAATCAAACAAAAAAAATTCTTAGCCAGATAGTGGTGGTGCAAGCCTTTAATCCCAGCACTCAGGAGGCAAAGGCAGGTGGATCTCTGTGAGTTAGAGGCCAGTCTGGTCTACAAGAACACCAGGGCAGACTCCAAAGCTGCAGAGAAACCCAGTCTCAAAAAAAAAAACAGTGAAATCTGAAATCTTGCCATTATCAATGATCCTTCTGTCCATTCCCCGTTAAATCAAGCAAGTTATGTGTATAGTTCTTTCCAGACCCAATCACCATTTACCTCTCACCTTGAGTTTGGCAACATTGTAACCCATGGCTCTTATATGTCACCCCCAAGTGTCCCCCAATCCATGCCAGAGTAGTTTCCTTCTCTGCTATTTCAGGCCTGTAATCTCCATTTTCCCTGAATAATATCACTGGAGAACTCTTGAGATGTTTCTCGCTTCCATTTGAATGCTATATTTTCACCTTGAGTTCTTTTTATGCTTCTTCCCGCCCACCTGCTCCTGTCCTGCTTTCCGTTAGCACCTTCTAGTTTTCTATGCTCCATGTCACTTTGCCAGTGCAATTAAAGCATCGTGTCAGAATCCTCTGTCCTGACCTCTCTACTCCAGGACTCAATCTGTGATCACACCTCAACACCTTCAGCTCCCCTTGAAAATGGTTCTTTTCCCAATGTCTTGGAATTTAGTGACCACATTCCCCATTTCACTTGGTCAGCCATTTTCCTTTTTACATATTTTTCAAAGTCTCTAGGTAAAGACTTGCCAGATCATTTTGGTTATTGCCAGATTGTTTTGGTTATTGATCTCCGTATCCCCATCCTCAGATCGTACCTGTCAGCAATAACAGGACCGGACTTTTGGTCATTTAGCATGCAGTAATAGGGAAAGTCAGGCAAATATTCCTCACAATGGGCAACCTGACACTTCCCTTTACTGCTCCATCTTTATCTCCTACACCTTTTCAGTCTGGCCAGGAATAGTCCTATGCTATGGTAGATATACTCCCTCAAATTCACCTCATCCAGAAAGAATTCTCTCCACAAATGTGGGCCTCCCTTAAGGATGCTGCTGGAGTCCTAGGATCCATTTTCTAGATGTCATTGTTCTAGAAGCAAACATTCAGTAGCAACTGTTGACTCAGAGAGAAGAACGAATCCAGTCAAAGGGATACGGATCAACTCCCCGCCAACCACACTATTTTACATCCTCTGTGCAAAAGAAGACACACCAGCAGAGCTACTGAACTCAGAGCCGATGGGTCAAGGAAGAAAAGTCATCAATTTGAAATTTACCAAAGGAATCTCTTTTCACACATAATTAGTGTGTGATCAAAGTGAAGACTCACTATACGATTATTTCCAAGCAAAATAAAACAGAGTGCATTTCTCTTCACCCTGTACCACTTCAACCTTTATGTCAAAATAAAGACAGCCAGATACACATTCTAACTGATGTACAGATAGCCACAATGTTGAACAAATAATCTAATTACACTTTTTAGCAAATCTCTGAGATGTGTGAAAAAAATCAAAAGACATGTCTCTATGAATCTTTGAGTTTCTAAGATGAAAAGAACTGTTCTATTACATTTATATTTGTGGTATAGACATGCATACGACAAAACTAATATTGTTATATGGCCTAGGACTGCCCTCACTCAACAAAAGCACAGTTAGAATAGCAATCATTTACCTTATAGAAGATCAACAAAAGATCATCCAATTTCCCATGCAAATCACCTGAAATACAAATGAAAAATCATCACTATTCAGTAGGCACCAAGATGCAACCCTTACTTTGTTATAAAATTTTAAATCTCAAATATTCCAAGTGTTCTCATGGGATTGGGTTTTCACCTTGTGTTGATGATACTAACTGAATATGCACTTCCATGACCTCTTTCTTCCCCTCCTATGGTGCAAATGGCAGCAGGGAGGGGCAGCCTCTGGAATCTGTTTTCTCTAGTCTTTCGTAGGGCTTCATTCCTTCTGAGCTAAACTCTATACTAAGAAATTTATGTTTATTTTCTTATTCAATCCTCAACAAGCATTTTATGAGATGCGAAGTAATGTCATTCTTATATTCCAAATGAGGCCCAGAGTAGTTAAGAAACGTGCAAGATCGCCCAGTCACCAAAATCAGAGCTAGAATTCAAACCCAGCATATTCTCACCTCAAAATTAAAACTCAGAGTGATTTACTCTGTACTGCCTATATTTTCATGCTCAGGAGAGCAGCAAAAATACCTATCACAGGAAGCATTCACTTTCCAAGGACCTACCATAGAACCCAGGGAGCTAAAAATATGAACTCTTCAAAGACCTACCACAGAACCTAGGAAATTGCCGGCACTCAATATGTGGCATGCATTTAATCGCTAAATCCCTAGCCATTCACAAAATCTAAACCATTGCTGAGTTTTGCTTTATTTTACGTCTAACTTTAAAAGTTTAAAAAGTATGACTAGATAGTTGAAATTCTTTTGACAAGACAGTTATGGGGAAAAACAAATCCAACTAAGGGAAACTATTGAACATATGACTCATTAATTAAAAAATGAGTGACTATATGAATATTCAACATTTCAATTTGGATAAATAGTTTTAAGTAAAATATCTATCTTTCATAATCTATGCTCAAAATTTTTATTCAACTTAATTACCTTGTAATTTAATTTAGGAACTTTTTTCCTAGTTTAAAATCCCACAAGCAAGATAAATCAAGTATATGTGACAGAAGCTTGAATTACACTAGAAAGAATAAAGCTTAAGTCCTACCTCACCCACACTTATTTATAAAATTGTCATAATATTAACAATAAAATAAAGGGCATATTGATGTTAGTGGATACTTAAATGTCAATACCTTTAGATAGTCTCCCTCCAAAAGCTAAACAATTAAAAACTTAATATATTTTGTTAAGTATTTTGTTTTCCTAATTTGCTTCAGAGTCATTTGCCTTTTAAAAATATGAGTATTTTGACAGTGGAGATGATTCGGTGAGTATAGAGCTTGCTATTCAAGCCTGACAACCTGAGTTCGGGTCCCCATCAACCAAGTGAAAAACAACGTGTGGTGGCACCCATCTGTAACCTCAGTACTGGAGGCAGCAGAGCCAAGCAGAGTCCTGGGGCTCACTGGCCAGCCAGACTTGCTAATTAATGAGCCCCAGCTTCAAAGAAAGACCCTGTCTCAAAAAGTAAAGTGGACAGCAATGGAGAAAGACACCTATCATCAATCTCTGGTCTCCACATACATGCACACACATTCCCACGTGCATGTGTGTGCACATGCATGTGCGAGCACATACGCATACATACACACACGTACACACACACACATACACACACAGACACCACCACCATCGCTGCCACTAGCACCACCATAAACCCCACCAACACTACCATCAGCACACATACAGGAATCTGAATATGAAGTACTACAATAGCTGGCATGCTGATATACGAAGTTGTTTCAGCATATTAGGAGTTGAGGATCCTTGGTTTGAGTCACAGCAGACAGGAACAAAGAAAACTATAAAAATATTTTTAGTTTCTAGTTGGACATAAGATCAACATGCAATGGGAAGGCAGACATAAAGATATTTTCCCTGCAAACAATGACATGAGTGCAGAATTAATTATGATTTGTAGCATGAATTGGAAACTAAACAACAAAACTTCAAGAAGCTAAGACAGAAGGATCAAGAGGTCAAGACCATCCTATATTCCTCAGTGAGTTCCAGGCAAGCATCAGTAGCAAATGAGACACAATTTAAAAATTATTTTTCTTAAAAATGAAGAGGGGGACAGAAAACACTAATTTACGTTAAGGAAATCTACTGGTTTTGGCTTTTCTCTTTACCAAAGGTGCTATGTATGTTTGTGTGTGGGGAGGGATATGGAAACAAATGCCCCAAATGTAGGATCCCTTAAATGAATGGACGGACTTGCTCAGTCTACCTAGTCTTTGGTAATTTTCTGATGATGGTAAGTGAAAAATAGCCAGACAAGAGCAAAGGTGGCCTTCTCCTTAGTCTGGAATGTAGCAGATCTCATTTTTAATCCTAACCCTATCACTGACTAGCTGAGCAGGCTAGGGTACAGGGTACTATATAGAAGTACATTGGTGACAATATTTATTTCCCTCTGGGCCTCTGTTTCACCCATAAGAACAGGATATGGGGCTGGGAATATAGTGTGATAGTGTGCTTGGCTAGCATGTGCAAGGTCCTGGGTTTAATCTCTAACACAGGAAAAAAGTTGAAAAACTTAACTTTTAGTAAAGGGACCAGAACACCTCTGTAAGAGATTTTTGGTTCTCATACTATGGAATTCTAGGACCTCCCGGCCCTGTAACTCATTTCTTTTCTAGGGTGCAGTGGCACACATCTGTGACCTCATTGCAGCTAGATCTGCAAAGGCAACTGGGGGGCTAATGGAAAACGCATGGGAGCAGATCCTAACATCTGGTTTTGACTGTTAAAGTACATTCGACTAGAAAATCTAGCCCCTGGCTTCAGAGGCTTCACAGGTTGGCACGGTTTACTGAGCCTTATGAACCACAGTTCTTTATTTCCATCAAAAGCAGAGAATTCTCAACCGAAGAAGTTCAAATGGCCAAAAGACACTTAAGGTCATG
>LOJH01036701.1:0-15450 GCA_001685095.1 Ellobius talpinus | reverse complement strand
TTCCTCGGCACTCAGGGCTTGCGAGTCCTGTGGGGAGGACGCGATCCCGGAGCCTGGGCACTGAGCTCTTGGGCGCCCCCAACCCAGGTTTCAGAACCCTCCACGCTGCGGCCACTGTCCCCTCCGGACCATGGCCGACGACGACGTGCTGTTCGAGGATGTGTACGAGCTGTGCGAGGTGATCGGCAAGTGAGTCTCCACGCGAGGGAGCGGGAGTGTGGAAAAATGCATTTCAGCGATGCCCGGGGCCTCCCGCACCCGCTCCGGGCCTGCCCCCTGCCCTCTCTCCCTCTCCTCTGCCTCCCTTGTCCTCTTCACCCTGTAGTATTTATAGACGTGTACCTGGATCTCCTGCCAGGAGAGGGTTTGGGGGCTTCTCAGCGACCCGTGGAGACCAGCGAGCCCGGGTCGGCCACCCCATAAGGCGTGGGGCGGGCTCCCTGCATTTTATCTGACGGTTACACAGGGACGTGGCAGGACCGATTTTATAGTTGCTTCCTGGGAACAGTTGGGGTTATTGTTACCTTTCCTGTACCCTAGACCTTTTATGAAAAGAGCAGCCTGCATTTCGTGTGCTTGTGTGGAGAGAGCGAGAGAGTGCGTCCAGGGTTTTTAATTGTGGGGTGTGTGTCTATTGTGCCAGGATATTAGACAGATGCCTTTGTGTTCACCCCGTGCCCGGATTTAAGAGGGTCATTGAAGACGGGTGCGCCCAGTTTCAGCAATTTCTTCACCTGCCTTAGACGAACGTAGAAAGAGTTAGGGGCACCCAAATTTTTAATGCCTCGTTATGCAATGACTGTACAATCAGTGCTCGAGGCTCCCTTCCACTGTTGTTGGGATGGTGGTTAGCGTGGTAGAGCTGTCTGCTTTGAGTCACTGGGCTGGTCTAGAATATAGAACTGACAGTCCAAATGTTCATCCTTTCATCTGTGTTGTATAATTACACCAGGGAAAAGCAGGGAATCAGATTAATCACAGTACTGATTGAGAATTAAATCTGCAGTTCCACATCTAATTGTCCAGTCCTGAAATCTGTTTTGAATTGTTTCCTTTTCATTCTTGTCAAACAGTATTCCAAGTGCACAAGCCTGCTAATTTGCTTGTGAGGGAAATGCTGGCAATCTGAAGTTGATTTCCCAGCTCAGCGTGTATTCTGTGGCTTTGGAAGTTGAGATAAGATTTAAGAGCGATTTTTGCTTATTTAATCGTGCTCGTTAGATAGCTAGTATCGGAATATTTTACCTCTTTTTGGAAGCGGTGCTTTATTGTCTATTTGAAGGTCCACAGTTAGGAAATGAAACCAAGACAGAGCAGTTGGCTCTACCTCTTTTAAGTTGTCTGCAGTATACTCAGTTTCAATTTTTTGAGTACTGATAACTCATTTTTCCTCTAGATTGAGGTATTACATTGCTGCTCACATGGTGAAATTGTGAATAGAGCTTGCTACACTCTTTCCTTAGATCCATATGCTTCGAGGACGCATTACTCCTTGCCCCATTGTTCAGTGACCAGCCTGTCTGTCAGGAGGAAGATGTCTAAATGTGTCTGTGATAGAGCCGTGGATGTGCCCTAGAGCAGCAGCGCTGTCCAAAGCTATTTAATGAGAGCCACGTGTAATTTATAATTTTCAAGTAACCACATTAGAAAGATTTCAAACAAAAAGGTGCAATTAATTTTAGCAATGTTTATTTAATACATTACATCTAAATTAGTGATTTCAGCATGAATTTTTTGCAATACTGTGCATCTTTTCATACTAAGTCTTTGAAATCCAATGTGTGTTTTATACTAACAGCACATCTCAATTTTGACGCTAAGCTAAATTTTTTTACCAGAAGTACTTGATCTGTATTTAGGTCTCATAAAATTTGCATGTACAAAAGTAGATTCACATACTTAAATTGTTCCAAACATACATAAAAGTTTTCCAGTAGCTGAATTAACTATTTCTAAATTTTAATTAAGCAGAATGCAAAATTTATTGCCTCAGTTGGATTAGCCACATTTAAAGTGCTTAATAGCCACATCAACTACCACATTTCTAGAGAAACAATATCAGAAATCGCCTTCATTTCTTCAGTGTTCGAGCACACAAAGAGGGTAAATGAGATGTTTCTCAAAAACACCCAGATGACCATGTGTGAGTGAGTGATAGTGATTGTATATTAGTTATGGCTGTTGTGAGTCAGCAGTTGATCTCTAGAAAATGTGGAATTAAGATGCTTACATATATTATGATGTTGGAAAATAGCCATCATTAAATCAATTTTGGTGACTGGTTCTCATTCCTTCAGGCCTGAAAGGATGACAATGTGATCCCTTTGGATTTTGAAAAGTGGTCACCTTCGTGTTAGCTGACGTGAAATTGATCACAATATTTTAGAAGACTCCCTGGCAGAATTCTGTTGTTTTGAGATGCTAGGTAGTCAGTGGCTGCCTGCATGTCTGTGAACTGTGAAATTTCATTCCTATTCTACAGAATCTGACTTGGTTGATGTCATTTATAAAATGGCATTTCTTGAAATAATGAATCCTAGGTAGCCTCAGTGTTAAAGAATGTAATGATGGTGGTCCTCACCCTGGCAAAGGTTGAAGGTTTCTCCAGTAAATTTGTGTCACTATATATTGATCCTGAATTTGAAATTCGTTTCAGATTTTTTTTTTGGCCAGGGCCTTGACAGCATACATTTAAACTAAGAATTTATTCAATTATGAGCTTAAACAGAAAGGACTTGCAGATCATCATTCATCCTGAAAATCCTTTTAATTTCTACCCAGACTCCACTGAATTTTGATTCTCTTTCATAGCAAATTAGTATCACAAATTGTGTTTACACCACAATGTCTTAATAGTTTTTAAATTTCACTGAGGCTCTTTAAAATAGATTTCAGTTCTCAAGACATATTGGCCACCCACTCACTCCTCTGCTTACCCATCCACCTACTCATCCATCCTCTATGAGCTAGGCATTATTGGTGGTGTGAAGGAAGTTTCCAGTTTATTTATTTGTTAGTTTGTTTATTGAGATAGGGTCTCACTACTGTAGCTCTGGCTGGCTTGGAGCTTGTTATGTAGTTCGAACTGATCTTGAACTCAGATCTTCAGAGTGCTGGGATTAAAGGCGTGTGTTACCACACCTGACTTTAATTCCAATGTAATTTAGACCCCCTTAGGTGTCTTTTTCTTGGTTAAGAACATGACTTGAGGTAAGGAGGTTTGAAGGGAGATGCTATTTGAAATAGATTTTCTTTGTAGTTGTTGCAACCTTTACTCTTGCTAAAGCTATCTTTGAAAGAATCTTATCATCAAGATGCCATTTTTAAAAAATTAAAACCCCCTCCTTTTTGAAAGTTGCAGAAACTCTTCAGTGCCTCTTATTTCCATAACATTTTTCATATGGCATCTTTCAAGTTATTGAAGTAAATTCAGTTATAGTCCCAAACTTCCTTTTTTTGTTTGGTTTTGTTTTTGAGACAGGGTCTTACAATGTCTAGCCCACGCTAGCTTGGAACTTGATTTGTAGATCAGGCTGGTCTCAAACTCATAGGTATCTACCTGCCTCTGTGTCCTACATGCTGGGATTAATTGTCCAGTACCACCACACCCATCTAATCCCCAAACTTCTTGTCCTAACAAATGTAGCAATTACTAGAAAGAAAAGGTATTATGCAAATACAAGTTAATGACTAATTTATGTCATAACTACTTACTGTCCCTTTTGTAGATTTATAGTTTTATAGGTAAATGTAAAATCAGTATTAGTATGTGAAAGAAGTTTTAAAACAGTTCATTTAAATTAAAACATAAAAAACACACCATCTTTCTGTCACAAGCAGTGTCTTTGAAAGAGGATCACAATGTACAATTTTTAACTTGTGTAGGATGAATATTTGTCCTGAATTTTAGGATTTAGGTAACCTGTAACTTCTGACTCTCCTGCTCTGCTAGGACATAGACTAAAATTTGAATGATGCAGCATGACCCTTGCTCAAGGATGACATGCAGGTTTGCCAGGCATGCTGTATTTGCTTTCACCCCAGAGCACTTATCATATTTAATTACAGTTACTTATTTATGGTCTCTCTACCTAGCTAATAGGTAGCTTCTTGAAGGCAGGGAAATATATAACATGCATCTTTCTCCATTGCTAAACACGCTGCCTGCAATGTAATAGTCACTCATTAGCTGTGGAATAAATCGAGTAGTTTTAATAAAATCTCATTAAAAGACAAAAAGTGTATTTATCAACCTTGGAGTAATTGTCCCGAAAGGCTGAATTGGATTAAAGTAGTGATGCTCTACTGGCTGCATATTAGTACTGTCAAGGGAGCTGTGGAAATGGTCATTGCCAGGCCCCATGACAGAGCAGTGTAAGGCGCAATCTCGGGGACATGTTAGGTATTTTTTAAACTAAATAAATCTTGTGTGAAGAGTTACTGTTTTAAAAATTAGCTGATATATGTAGTTTTCTGGGACTAACTTTTCAGAGGATTAAAACTTTTACAAAGAAGAGTAAATATGTTTTGTAATACATTTCAGCTACCAGGCCAAAACATGGATTTTTATGTTCTATGCACTCATGTCTCTGAGGCTGTTGTGGAAGAATTTAGTTTCAGCCTGTGTTTGGCTTTGGTTTCATGGGCCTTTTAAGATTCACATTGATTTATGACACTCATCTAACGCTAACATGGTGATTGTCTGATGTTCTAACGCTAACATGGTGATTGTCTGATGTTTAGAAAAACACAGAACAAGGATTGCTTCATTAACCATAGATGATAGTTTTCTACTACAATGGCTTAATTTAATAAGAAATTCATTAGGTTAGTATGGATTGTTTACACACACATTTGATTAAAAGAGAATGGTTAAGTTACTTACATACTTTAAGTTCTGTACCTGTGACTACAATAATGCAATTTGCCAGAGAATTGAGTTAAATGCAATCTTCTGTAAATAGTGGGTTAAATATATATATATATGCATGTATATATGCATACAGGAAAAAATCACCTTTACTAATTTGTCCTAATCACTCTGGATTCTCATTTATTGATTTTTTTCAGTGTTTTGGAATTCTAGTACCTCTGAGGGAATTTTACATCATGCAGAAGAATCTTCCTGGAAATTTAAGTGGACACTGTACATAAACTAGTTTTAAATGTTAGGAAAAGGTCACGTGTAAGTCTGAATGATTTTAAAAACTTTCCAAAGCAAGCAGTGTTACATGAAAAAAGAACATGGTCACAGCAATACCCATGTAGTAAGGCAAATGAAACCCACAGTCACCAGCTACATTTCTAAGAATCTAGATAATTCCCATACTTGGGATTCAGCCGCCCTCCCTCAGAAGACAACCTACAGAATTTTGGAACAAGGTCCATTCCTGAGCAGTTAATTCTGGGGCCCTCTGGGTGGAAGTGAGCTCTTTAGTTACTTGTCTGTGTACGTATCTCTTTAGTAGATTTTTACCAGTTGCTTTTGGAGTTGTCCTTTGTTTCATGTGGACTCCCTTAACTTCCATGATGGTGACAATACTTTGTGTACAGTTTGACATGTGAAGTTCACCTTCCATTTTCCTCTTGTATATATTTATATAAGCTTTATGCAATGGGCTGTATTTCTAAATTCCCTTAAATTTTGTTCTTAGATATTTCCTTTATATTGAAAGTTCCTGCATCTCTATTTATAGCTATGATCAATAAACTGTAAAACAGGTATACCAACATTTCTTTGAGATTGTGCTTGAATGGGTGTCTTTTTGTAAATGTTTCATGCTTTAACTGTGTTTAAAGGAACTTTGACACAGTGAGCTTTAAAACAAAAAAAAATGTTTTATAACCTAATGACTACTTGGCAAAGGACATTGACTCACCTTTCTAATAGTAGGCATTTTATATGTATCATTTCATTTCATTTTAACCCTTCTACAGAGAAGATTGAGCACAAGAGATGGTGTGGTGTGATCTGGCCAAGATCACATGGGATTCTCTCTGCTTCTAAAGATTGTTCCTTTTGACAACATTCTACTGGTGATTCTGGTTGTGATTAAGACTGCATTGGACTTCTTTAAAATAAGACTAATTTTCATTTTTAAAATTTACTACTATAAAAGATGATCTCTTTTCTTTCCAGTTACGTTTCTCATCTCTTTGGTACCATATACTACTCATTCTTTCTTGCTTCTTTTTTCTCTTGCTCTATGACAGTGGTTCTCAACCCATGGTCATGACCCCTTTGGGGATTGAATGACCTTTCATAGGGGTTGCATATTAGCTATCCTGCATTCAGATACTTGCATTATGATTCATACAGTAGCAAAATTATAATTATGAAGTAGCAATGAAAATAATTTATGGTTAGGGGTCACCATAACATGAGGAACTGAATTAAAGGGTTACAGTATTAGGAAGTTTGAGAACCACTGCTCTATGATGAAATATTATCACTTACCAAACTAACTGATAAATCTATGATTACTTAGCAGAGGAAGTAAGGAATCTTGACCATCTGTCTTAAAATATAATTGGTTTTGAAGTGTTTTTCATCTCCTTTACTTAACTTCAAATGTTTTTTTCCAGACTAATTACATTTCTAACTTAGAAGTAATGAGGTTTGCAGAGAGAGGTATTTGTTGGAGGGTAGGGTGGGGTGAATTCTTATGTCCTGTGATAAAAACTGAATTGTATTTTCATTTTGAAAACCATGTCCTAAACTGTAGCTTCTCAGCTGGTCACCAACATTGTTCAATTAAGTAGTCAAAAGGCTAGTTTTGTACAGGTACAAAACTAGCCTTTTGTAGAGCAAGTAACTGTTACCAGCCACCAAGCTGATAAGATGTTCTGCTTTCCCATTTGGGGACTTATATTTTAGTTGTAAATTTATAATACAGATTTCTTTTTCACCGTATTTCTGTTTTATAGATTTTTGATTGCTGGCTTTTAATTAAAATAATTTAATTTTCCAAAAATGATAATATTTCCATTCTCTTGCTTGTATATGACCATGAATTATATGGAAACCTTTCATTGAGTGACAAAATAAATATTTGATCCTTGAAATTTTATCTTAATTTCTTGGTATTTATCACACCAATGTTGTTTTCTTAAATTATTCCACTATAGAGATCTTAATTCTTTCTAGTGTCAAAGATTCTTGTCCGTGGATAGTGCTAGTGTACTGTTCCTCCTCTCCTTTTGTCATCCTCTTTCCCTCACCTTCCAAATTTGTTCGTTAGCTCTTTTAATTGTCCATTTATTCACAATAGAAAATGGTTATTTAATTGTACTTAAATCACTATATATTTTGTATCTAAGGATACATTTAATTTCAGCTTCTTGTGTTCTTTTATTGGTTTCCTGTATTTTTTTTTAAAAAAAACCGAATTTTATATTTCTTTTAATGTATTTTTTGGCTTTATATCATTATTCTGACTATTTTAATCATGTACAGTGAATAATTCATACTCATCCTCCTTCCCTCCATTCTTTTTCTCTCTCCCCTGTGGTTTATTCTCCAAAATATACTATATTACTAGGCATGGGGAGGCACACCTATAATTCTAGCACTTGAGAAATAGAGATAGGAAGAATAGGAGTTCAAGGCTAGCCTCAGCTACATAATGAATTTGAGGTCAACCTGGACTACATGTTTCAAAATAAGCAATAATCTCTCTCACACACAGTGTTGAATATGTATTTTGGTGTATGTCAGCCTAAGATGGGATTATTGTCATTTGTGCTGGTTAGTTTTTGTCTCAGTGACACCAACTAGAGTTATCTGGAAAGAGGGAACGTCAACTATTGAATGCCTTCATTAGAGTGGCCTGTAGGACTCTTTAGGGTACTTTCTTGATTAATGATTGATGTACGAGGGCTTTGTCCAAGTGGATGGTGCTGTTCCTAGCAGGTGGTCCTGGGTTGTATAAGAAAGCAGGCTGAGCAAGCCAGTAAGCAGCTTTTCTTTACAGTTCCTGCCTCTGTTCCTGTTTGAGTTCCTACCTGAGTTCCCTTAATGATGGACTGTGACTGGAACATGATTATCTTTTAATATTTTCTTTTAAGTTAAATTAGATGTTTGTAAAACAAGCAAGAAACTTTTTTTCACTGAGAACATTCTTAAGTATATTTCACATGAATTTAAGAATATATTCAGACAACAGGTCAGATTGAGAATATATTTAGCTCACACTCTAATCAATGTATTTTAAAGGCATGCTAAGAAGTGGGGAAAAAACTTTACTAATCATACATGTTGTAAGCTGTACTTTTTTTCTTAAAAAGATTTCTCACAATGGTTTCATCTACAAAACATGAACCTGAGACTGAGGGAACATTGAAGAAGGTGTGAAAAGATTCTAAGAGCCAGAGATAAGTGAAATTGTGTCTCCTAGTAATATCAGAAGCCATACTCATAAGTCTCACCAAAATGACTGCCCAAATGTTAGTTACAAGGATGACACCAGTGAGCATGCCAGACTCGATGGAGAGAAGCCCAAGAGGCCTCAACCCTACACAAAGAGCTACAGTTGAGAAAAGCTATGAGTGAGAGAGGTAGACCTCCCCAGGGAAGAGCACACTAATTGGTTGTCCTATGCCAGACAGCCCCCAAAACACACATACTGATAGCATTATACAAACTGAACAGGTTATATTTAGAAATATGTCTATGCATATGTTTTATATATGTGTGAATACATATACTATATGTATATACATATATAGAAATGTATAGTATATAAATAATACACACATATATACATACATGCATACAATAACAATTAGTGGAAAAAGAGGCCATGAATTTGAAGGAGAATGGGGAGAAGTATGGGAGGTTTTAGAGGGAGAAAATAGAATGGAGAAATGTCGTAATTATAGTCTCAAACATTTTTTAAGGAGAGTTCTCTCATGGCAATTAAACTGATCTGTGTAAACATCTATTCATGTGAAAATGCTTTGTTATCATCATTGCAGAAAAAGCCTGGAAATCTGAAGAGGGAGCATTCAAGGCTTGCTGCTACACCTTTTAGATTCTCAACAATATTTCTTCCATGGTTGAGTGTTCCCATTATACTGCTGGATCATGCTTCATATTCTGTGACCTGTAAGCAAGCTCAGTGGGCTTTAGTTGACATCTGGAATCTCAGGCTTCTTGGTTAGACTTACCCTAGTAGCTTTAGTATGAGGCTTACAAATATGAATATGGACTTGATGATCTCATTAGCACATCCCCTTCATTTCCAGATTCATTTCTAGACATAGAGAACTGTAAGTTGGATTTTTAAAAAGTGCAGTTTAGTAATTGTCAGTCCAGGCATGATGACTCATTCCTGCAATTCCAGCATTTGGGAGGCTGAGACAAGAGGATTCTTGTAAATTCAAGGCCAGACTGGGTTACAGAGTGAGAACCTCTTTTAAAATACACCCTCCAAAAGAGACCAAGAGAAATAAGTATTCTAAACAAACTTTATTTCTAGAATTGTTTGTTTGGCAAAGTCTCCATGACTGGCCTGGAGCTCACTATGCAGACCAGACAGGCCTCAGGCTCACAGAGATTCTTCTCCCTCAGCTTCCTGAGCACTGAAAAGGCATAAGCCACTCTGCCTGTTGGAAAATTGTTAAAAAAAATAGTTCAGGGAGACATTAGTATTTGAATTATTTTCTATTTCTTCATCTCATAAAAGAAGAATGGGGGGCTGGAGTGATAACTCAGCAGTGATGAGAGCTTGCTGCTCTTGCAGAGGACCCAGATTCTGTTCCCAGCACCCATGTTGGGCGTCTCACAAGTGCCTCTAACTCCAGAACAATTTGAACACATAGTTATCAAGTGTCTTGGGTAATCTTTGAGCATTTCCTGGGAGAGTTATTGTTAGCATTTGCACATCCAACCAAGGATAGCTGCTCATGTTCATAACTGGGGTGCCATTCAAAACTCCTGATGTTTCTTTTGTACTTGCTTTAAGTTGGTAAGGTGAGTGGTGGTCAGCCTCACATAAAATGCACTACTGTTTGGACTGGGCTACTTGTGGCTCCCCGCATCACTGAAGGAAAACCAATGGTTCTCTTTTGGGGGAAAAAGGCCATTCCATAGTCTCCTGCTTTCTAGTATTAAAAACAGAAAAAGTGGTTTTGTTGCTGATGTGATTCCATGCTTGCATTTCTTTTGCTTCTATGACTGATGTTTTAAGTTAGAAAATAGATCTTAACTAAGTGATTCTGAACTACCTTACTTGCGAGTTTGTTTTGGTTCATGATTTATCCCAGACATGGAAAGTAGTCAATGAATTTCAAACTGGACATGCCTGAATTAGCCTTTTCCAACCAACTTAATTCATATCCTTTGCCCTGCTTACTCATCCCAGTGGTGAGATACAAAGACACAGACAAAGGCAAGTACACAAAATGTGGTCATTCAGGTCTATTGCCCAGGGTAGCCTGACTGTCAGATAATTTGAGTTTTACAGTTTCCTCAAAATAGTGTTGGAAATGAAGAATTTTTAAAGTTATTTATGGTGATGACTAAAATGTGAACTCTTTAAAAGAAGATAGTGTTATATTCCCGGACAGTATAATCCACCCACGGGAGTCATCTGAACAACCCCATCCTTTCTGTTTTATCTGCGTGAAATAGAGGTCAGGAGTGGGTGATGATAGAAGTTTCGTAAATCACACAATAGTTTAGGTAAGAGGAATGATCTGGTGGTTTGTGCTCTGTTGTCTTGTCGTTGCGTGCAGAGGTGTTTGGGACAGCCCTACAGATTTGGAGGTAAGCTTCAGTAATTTTCCTCACTTCCTTGGTAGCCAGTTAGGCTTGGGAGCTGAGTGTTCCATTCAGAGAAGCAACTGCTGTAGATAAATTCTGCCGAATGTGGGGTTTTCAAGGCTATAATGTTCAGGTTCAAAAATTTCTTAGTAAGCAGAAAATGTTATTTAAGAATGGTTATGCTTCAGTATCAGATTCAGCTCCTTCTGAATAGACATTGCACCCAAGTCTCCAGGTAACAAGTCTGTTTGCTTTTAGTACTAATTTAGTACTAATGCTTTCCTGTTTCAAAAGCAGAAATTTGAAGTCTCACAGTGCCTCTTTGAATACATTAGTAAACGTAGAATTGTATTGGAGATATTGAACATAATGGTAGAATCTTATTTAGTACTAATAGCTAATTAGTTTCCCTAGTTTTTTCAAGGCATCAAACTTTATGCTAGGTACAACCTTTTCCTAGATTTTGCATTGATTCACCTTCTCTCCTTGCTGGATTATTAATTGTTCCACTAGTAGCAGCAAGTACAGTGCTTCTCAACCTTCCTAATGCTGTGACCCTTTAATATAGTTACTCAATGTTGTGGTGACCCCAACCATAAAATTATTTTCATTGCTACTTCATAACTGTAATTTTGCTACTTTTATGTATCATATTGTAAATATCTGTGTTTTCCGTTGGTCTTAGGCAACCCCTGTGAAAGGGCCCTTTGGCCCCCAAAGGGGTTGCAATCCACAGATTGAGAACCGCTGACCTAGTACACTCCATGAGGATAGAATTGACTTTCAGTCAGCTAGCTAACCCCACCTGATCTTGAGCAAAGGTAGGTAATATGGTAGCTGCCAGGATGCAGCTATTTCAGGTTAGTCATTATTAAATAAAACTCAGTAACCTGCACTTCCTCCAGAAAAGTTTTCTAAATCGTCAGTGAACTCATGAAAAAGTGTATAACAGACTTTACACTTAGGATGGCTAGAGCTAAAAGGGTAGGTGACTGTGCTTACACAGGTGGCCCTGGTTACACTAAATGGATCATAAAAGCAAAAGTCGTGAATCTGGGAAAAGGGCTTAGAGTAAACGAGACAGGTTCACATGAGGAAGGTATAAGAGAGTGGGAGGAAAAAGTAACCAGAATGCCTTATATACATATGAAATTACCAAAGAACTTGCTTAATTGCTTGCAAAAGATGAATGATAGCAAGATTGTAGATTAGTGAGAATATAAAATAGTACAGCCACTGTGGAAAATATGCTGTCATTTCTTTAAAAAGTTACAGTTGCATATGACCCTGCAAATCCACTACTAGGTATCTAGCCAAGAGAATTAAAAACTTATATTTACATGAAACTCATAAATAAATTATAAATATAAAATATTAATACTGACATTATTCATAATGGTCAAGATGTACAAACAATCCGAGTGTTCATTGGTTAAGAAAATGGGGTAATTGCACAGTGAAATATTATTTGACCGTAAAAGGAGTGAAGCATGTATAAAATTTTCAACATAGATTCCCTCTAAAACTTACACTAAGTGAAAGAAACCAAGCATAAAATATCACATGATATAATTTTCATTTCTATGAAATGTCCAGGATAAATAAGACTTTTGAGAGAGACATTAAATTAGTGGCTGTCAGGAGTTGTGGGGAGGGCAGGATGAAGAATAGCTATAATGGCATCGGATCTCTTCTGTGGTCTCTGGAATAAATAGTACTTGCTCATCAGGACACAACTGAATATACTAAAGCTCATCAAATTGTATACTTTAGAAGAGTAAATTTTATGATTTATGACTATCTCAATAAAAGATGTTTTTTAAAAAAAAAATCTCCTTAGTCACCTCAGCCACATTTCACATGCTCACTAACTTTATGTTGCTAGTGGTTGCATGTTGGTAGCACAAATTTAGAACATTTTTGTCATCACCCAAAGTTTTGTTAGCTAACACTGATCTAGAGGAACTGAGATTCTCAATTTGGAACCCTACAAAAAAAGCAAAAGAAAAGCCACTGTGTGTAAATCACCAAGAACCAGGGAGAGATTTGAGAAATGTTGTTGTAGGATACATTTAATTGGGGCTTGCTTACAGCTTCAGAGGTTTAGTCCATTATGATATGTTGGTGGAGAAGTACCTGAGAGTTACATCTAGCTGGAAGAAAGAATGATGCTGGGCCTGGCTTGGGTTTCTGAACCTCAAAGCCCACCACCGTTGATAGACTCCCTCCACCAAGGCCACATTTCCTCTAATCCTTCTCTAGTACTGCCGCTCCTTGATAACTAAGTATTCAAATCTATGACCCTATGGGAGCCATTCTTATTCAAATCCCCACAGATGAACTTGGTGCTTGTCTAAGTCTTCAGCAGCTCCACTCTCTCCACTTACTAGGTTATCATAGATGAGGGTGGTCTTAGGACACCACTTGTAAAGCAGTATAGTACTAATGTCTATTGCACCTCTTAGTAGCAGTGTCTTCCTTGGCCATAGTGGTGAACTACAAATGAAGCCTAATCTTGAGTGCATTCAAGCCAGCCACTTCTCTGGGTAATTTGGAGGTAACAGGGAAAGGGCACAAAAATAATTTCTGGCATCACAATTTCTGTATGATTCTATCTCATTTTCTATCTGATGAGTCATGATACTTTGTTTTATGTTTTTAGATAAAGTTTCTTTTAATTATATGAGCATATTTACAATACCTAATTTAAAATCTCCTAAACCCTGGCTGGTGAGATGGTTGAGTGGATAAAAGTACATGCTGGCAAGCTTGATGACTTACAGATTCAATCCCTGGGACCCACATGGTGGAAGGAGATAACTAACTTCCTGGCAGACAAGAGGTCTCAGTGGGTAAAGGTGCTTGCTATCAAGTATAATGACCTGAATTTGAAGAACACACTCTCCCAAGTTGTCTCCTGCATATGCACAAGTGCATGCACACACACAAATATAAAAAAAATTAAAAAGAGAACCGAGTTCTACAATTGTCTCACCTCCACATACCTACTGTAGTATGTTCAGATGTGCTTAAATGCACATACTCGTAAATAAATTGAATAAAATTAAAACATAAATTCTACTAAATTCAACAGTTGGGTCCCTTCCGGACCGATTTCTGTTGGCTACTATTTTCCTTCAGCAGTTTTTCTCAATATGTTGATAATTTGAATAATATATTGTAACAATTCTGTTATAAGCTTTCAAAGGTAGTAGTTATTCTTGTTTTCATTTGGTTCAGTGATTATCTGGACTAGTTATGTAGTCTTCCTCTTCAGTAGTATGGAGTTACTGAAGTCTATGCTAGAGATTTTTTTCTTTTGTTAATTGTTTGAGTTTTGTTTTCTTAGAAAGTTTTGGCTTTCTTTTAGATAGGATCTCTGTGGCCTGGGTTATCTTTACTATGTACCTGAGACTGAGCTCAAACTCAAAGTAGCACTCCTGTCTTAGCCTCCTGAATGCTAGGATTAAAGGCATATGACATCCTGCCTAGATGAACATTTTCCTTTGTTTTCTTTAAATCCTTTGTTTGTTTGTTTGTTTTTAAAATATGTCTTTCTAAGATTTTTCCATTGGGTCAGGATAACTTAATGGGTAGTCAATTATTGGCCAGTTTTCCTTAAACATTTTGAGCCAGTAAGCCTCACATCTTTTCTTAGGGAGAAATTGTATGTGGAGTGGGGGGCATACATTTCATGTTCAGATAGTTTGAAAGTCTTTTTAGGGCTTGAAGAGATGGATCAGTAGTCAGGAGCTTGTACTTCTCCTACAGAGAACCTAAGTTCAGTTCTCAGTATCCATGTCTGGCAGTGGTAGCACACAACCACCTGAAACTCCAGCTCCACAGTATCCACACCCTATTCTGTACTCCTTAGGTGCTTGCACTAATTTGTACATAAACACACATATGCATGAATTAAAAATAATAAAATAAAATCTCTAAACATCTTTTTGACTTGTAAACCAATGAGCCTAGTAGAATGCCCAGAGACAAACCCATACAACACCAGACACCGTAGTTTTTACAAAGGCATCAAACATGAATTGGAAAAAGCCTATACAACAAATGGTGCTGGCGGAAGAGTGAAATTAGATTCATATCTCTCTTGCATAAAAATCCAGTCAAACTGAATCAGAGATACTAATTTAAAACAGGAAACACTGGAGCTGCTAAAGGAAAACAAAGGGGGAACACTTCAGAATGTAGGTACAGCAACAAACAGATTTCTGACTCTGACATCAATAACACAGGAAACAACTGTATAATTACCAAATGGAATTTCATGAAAATTAAGCTGCTGTGCAGTAAAAGAAACTAACAACAGCTTTAACCATTAGAGAAATACAAAGTTAAACTACTTTGAGATTCCATCCTACCCCATTGAGAATGGCAACCCTCAAGCAAATAAATGAAAACAAATTCAGGTTAGGGTGTAGGAAAGGAACCCTTCTGTGTGATGGGAAGTGTAGGCTAATGCACCACTATAGAAATCAAGTAACCCAGCTATACCACTCTTGGGCATCTACCCCAAACATGCCAAATCCTACTACAGAGATACTTGCGTATCCTTGTTTATTAGTTCCTTTCACAATAGCAAAGAAATGAAATCAGCCTGGATATCCATCAACAGAAGATGACAGAGAGAGAGAGAGAGAGAGAGAGAGAGAGAGAGAGAGAGAGAGAGA
>LOJH01036700.1:2528-15450 GCA_001685095.1 Ellobius talpinus | reverse complement strand
TATTAACCAATGAAAGTAACACATAGACAGATGACCCTCCTCCATCACTCAGCCGGGCAGCTAGGACTTAAGCCAGCAGAGAAGCAGCAAACCCATGTCTGCATGAAAGCAGAGCAGTGGAAACACCAGGCAGGATTAGGAAGTCCAGATTGGCTACTAAGAGCTTAAGGGTGGTTTTTAAAAGGCTCAGTATGCCCCAATGGTCACAGTTTAATGTGTCAACTTAACTGGATTGTGGAGTGCCCAATTTGGGACCAAAGACTATTCTGTGCTTTTCTGTGTGTGGAAAAAAAAATCATTGAAGATCATCGTGGGTGACAGAAACATTTTAAACGACAGACTGAGTAGAAAACATGACCCTAGTGTGTGCGGGTAAGAGGGAATTCTTCTTTTACATTGATTCTGGGGCTCAAACTCAAACCCTCATGATTGCACAGACTGAGCATCTCCCTAGTCCTAGTGACTGTCTTGTCTCTCCCAGCAAAGCACCCAGCCTGCAGCAGCCCAGGGAAGACATAACTTAGGTGACTGTCTGTGTTCTAGTTCATTCTACGCTTGCTTCTCTTCCCCTCTACATTAGAAGCTCTCTGAGGCCAGAGACTACCTGTCTATGATCCATGCCACCCACCTATCACAGGGCTCCAAGCTTCACGGATCAGGCATTTCTGGAAATCTGCTCTTCTAAAGCGGGCGGTTACTGCTGTGCACCTGCAAAGCCCTCCATCTTTGCACTAAGCATCTCCACTTAAACACCCATTACTGTGCTCATTATGAAGAAGGAACACACATTAAGCAAGAGAATGACCACATGGGGAAGTTTTGACCCTCGTTCAACTCAGGGGATAATTTTCCATCCGCAGCATTACACAACCTGCTATTTGTGCCACGATGATTCTTCCGAATACAGAATCAAACCCACTTGTAACGTGATTGGGTTCTTTTTAAAGTGCCGCTTTGCCATCTCTACAGACCACATCTTCCAGCTAGCATCTCAGGATAGCCTGCTTCAGAAAGCCGCATCTTTGGTGGGATGCAATACCTGTGGTGAGGACCACTCTTCTGGAATAATCAAGTGAGAGAAGATGCTTTGTTTCTGAACCAAGGGTCCACAAGAGAATGCAGCTGTCAAACAAGTTTGCCCCCATGAGAGAGTTAAAGAGCTGAGCTTATGCTGTTCCATTATGAAGGGAAGTAGAGGGTGGAAAGAGAGGGGAGAAAGAAAACTAGTGTTACTTAGCTAATTTCCTACAGGAAACTCTAAGCGTGCTGCATTCTCGGCTTATACCACAGTCCATCTGGAACCTGGTTTGGAGTCAGAGGCCAAGCCGCAGGTACTTAGGTGAAGGAGGCTCTGGCTTCATCCACACACTCGTTCATTATACACAAAGCTCTGGAGAATTTGTATTCTCTCTGATTCTGGGAAAATCAAATTTAGAAACAGAACACAGAGAAGATTTTCTAGAATCTAATGACTCCCATTATAAGCCAAAAGCAAAATCTTAGCTCAGGGCAGCAGCGTAATGAAGTCGGTCATTAGCAACAAGGAAATATTGTTCCCTCAGCCCTTGCTCTGGTGAACCACGAAGATTGGCTGGGAGATTACAGATTGCGGTTTTATCCTGCTCCCCCTGATCTGTCGCAGAGCGAGAGCTGGGTATTGTCATCAGTTACCTGAGGAAGCCAAAGGTAGATAAACTGAAGAGAGTTCCTGTATCTAGAAGGCAAAAGGGCATGTGCTCAAATAAGGGTCTGCCGAAGGGGCAGGGCCTTTCCTCCAAGAGTTAGGCGCCATTTCACAAAGGAAAAAAATCACCACCATCACCACCACCACCATCACCACAACCACCCTGCCCCCACCAAAGAGCCACTTCGCAAGAGACACTGAAGACTTTTGAATTGCAAATCATCACGCACCAAAAAAAAGGTATACCCTCACCTTTCCAGCTAATAAAGTTCTTATGTTTATCATGGAAGACACACATGGTAGTTTCAAATCTGGGGGAACATGAAAGGCTCAGTTTAAGAAATAGAAATGCCACACTGAAGATCCGCTTTCTGGTGGCTTCAGTGTCCATGATGGTTACTAGCTTAGAAATGACTTTTTGGGATAGACCTAAAAGTACATTAACTATGACTTAGTGGTAAAAGAGGAACAGTGTGGGCACATGCGTGGTGTTTCCTTAGTATGGCATGGCTGCTACTTCTTGGAGCCACAAAATATCAGACTCACATGGAGTCGGGTGAGAGCCTTTGATTGAACAGAGCCTTCAAGGGGGTGCAATGTCCTAACTGGGGCGTCAGTGCTCAGACTCCAAAGGTCAAGGGCCAAAGGTCAGTGAAGTTTCCGGAATGGGAGCAGGACTGTGCTGTAGCCAGTTCATGAAAGCCAGTGGTTGAATATTCAGGAATTTGGGAAGCTGACTATAGCAAAATGAGCTTGAAATCTGTTGTAACTACTTATAGTCTAGAAATAGGTACGGTACAGAGTTTAGCATCATCAGGATGGCTGCTGCCCTTCTATTATCTATTTCTGAAAGAAGTTTTCCCCAGTATACCCCACTGCATAGAAGAGGTCCTGGAGGTTTATAATGTGAGTCCTATTAAAGGAACCCAGGAGTCCAGACTGAGAGGCAGAAGCAGTCCAGAACACCGGCCTTGGAGCAAGAAAGAGAAGATCTCTGATCACAGGGCATTGTGTAGAACTGTGATTCCAGGCCAGCCACTTCTCTGGACCTGGAATTTCTCATTTTATAAAGTAAGACCAGTCACAGGATATATTCTGATAATTAGGTAAACTATCATATATGCACTCATTACCTCATTTAGGTAAAGATGTGTTGCATAAAGTAGCCATGCAGGGGGCACATGTGTGTTAAATGCTAGATGAGTCCATCCCAAACACACATGGTTAGCTCACTCTTTCAACCTAAGGGACTGGGGTCTCTGTCTTTAAGCCCATTTAAGCCTCTCCCTCTGCCCTTCCCTCCCTCCCTTCATCTGCCCTTCTCTCTCTTTCTATTCCTTCTTCAATCTTTTTCCCCTGACATCCTCTGGTCCTAAACATTTTGGGCACATTGGAAGAGGTAATGGGGAAGGGATGTGGCTGAGTTCATCTGTAACCAGAATACTGAGCAAATACAGATAATCACGGCATCACAACACAGGTCGTATTTGTTTCCCCACTGTCCCTTTGAACCTCAGTACTGTAGTAGGTTCCTCAAAAGCTTAAGAGAAAGCCATCATGTCCTCCAGCGTTTCCAGAGCACACGACAGAGCAGCGAGCCGTCTGTGTGAGCAGCGTTCACAGAAACAGTATTCACGATAGTCCCCAAATGGACACAACAGAGTCTCTGCCAACTGATGGAAGAGAAACAAAAATGTTCCCCATCCATACAAGGGGATATCATTTGGCGCTTGGCGGAATCTGGGGCTGCAGAATTGTTCATAGAGATTTGCTTTGTAAATTCTGCAACTAGAATACCTCTTGACCAGGAGACACTCAGATATCCAGACATGGCACTTCACAGGGTACATACAATTGTTACCCTTCCTTGTCACCTACTGAGGTTCCTGACCAGTCCTTGTTCTCAGGGGACACCTCCGCTCAGTCACTGCCCTTCAGACCTTGAGACTCAGCAGTCCTTCAAAGTGCCGATGAGATCATAGATACACACTCTGAGGGTCTGGGGGGGCATTTCCGGAGAAGATGAACAGTCAAAAGGCCTTGTCCTGAATGCGGGTGGCACCATCTTGTAAACTGGGGGTCTGGGTGGGAAAACAGGACCTGCCAGTACAGGCGCTTCCTCTCGCTGCTCCTGGAGGCTCCCAGGAAGCAGTAAATACTGATTCTCCTCGCCTTTCCTGCTTGATGTTCTGCTTCGCTGTGGCCTAGAAATGTTGGAGCAGGCTTACCATTGGCTGAAATCGTGAACCAAAATGAGTCTTTTGTCCTTTGGACACTTTCTCAGGCAATCATTCAGCTTACAGCCATTTGGGCACGGCCCATTAGGGCGTGGTCTGAGGTACGATAAACGTAGATGAAAACAAACTAGCTCTCTTGTGGTGGTCGGAGTTCGGTTCACAGCTTCCAGCGCCTGCAGGGGACCTTGGTTCTCTACCCTTATTGTGAGGTTTTTTTTCCCAAAATAAATAAAAACTTGTTATCCTTTATTCCAGGCTCTTGTGAACTTCCTTAATTACACCTCCATCAACTGCCCAACTTTTCTCCCAGTCACTGGGAGACATTTTGGGGATTGGGTAGTTAGGAGTGAACAAAAGATTCTTCCATCCCTTCCTCCTCCCCCATTCTACAGCTAATTCAAAAATTATTAGACTCATGAGGCCAGAAATCCGGGGTAGAAAGCAATTCCACACCGTAGTAGCTGCCAGCCTCACTCCTGTCCGTGTATATTGTGTCTGCTGAGCATGGGTGTCCATCATCCGTCTCACGGATACTGCTTCCGGAGAAAGCTCAGACACATCGCAGACCGTCTCAACGGTACATGGACAGGGTCTGCTGCATCCATCTATCCTCTAGGGCCCCAAGCTCTTGTACACATCCCTATGGTTCTCTCTGGTCTGGAGTGACCACTCCCACCTTCCATGACCCAAAGATCTTCCCTCCATCAATTTCTCCCAGGGACTCTTTAGAAGCCTTGAACTGAAGCCAAGCATCAGATGGCTCATCCCTGTCATTCCAGCTCTGGGGAAGCTCCAATGAGGAGGACCACCACTGGTTCGAGGCCAGGCTGAGATTTGTAATGAGCTCCAAAAAAGTCTGGATCCACAGAGTGAGACCCTCTCTCAAAAAATAAGGTGATGGCTGGGCGGCGGTGGTGCACACTTTTAATCCCAGCACTCGGGAAGCAGAGACAGGTGGATCTCTGTGAGTTCGAGGCTAGCCTGGTCTACAAGAGCTATTTACAGGACAGGCTCCAAAGCTACAGGAAAACCCTGTCTTGAAAAAAAAGAGAGAGAAAAGAAAAAGAAAAAAATAATATGATAAGAAGAGAGGAAAGAGGAGGGGTGAGCGAGGAAGTGAAAACTGAAGAAGAAATAGAAGTAGAAACTCAGCTTTATCCCCTGCAAGGAAAGTTGAGAAAGCATGTGTCTTTTGTGGCCTTTTCTTTCTTAATAATTTACCGATTATGGAATCTCAGCAAACTGTGAGGCTTGGCACATGTTCTTAGGAGCTTTTCAATGGGCTTCAAGATAAGTGCACTGCTGAGTGGCCAGCACTGTGGATTTTAAATCGGATAACACACACCTCAGAGGCCTTCCCTCCCAGGGCTCTTCCACCAAACTCCTTGTGCACCTGGAGGTCCTGCACCCTGGAGAGCTGTGCTGGCTCTTGTGAGCACAGTCACTGCCTCCATGCCCTCATTCGGTCCAGGACATAACTGTAAGTTACCTGTTGTGGGAGGATGCAGTTCCCAGTGCCAAGTCAGCACTTTGCTGAAGGAAATTTCAGATTTAGGATTCTGTATAGAAAGAAAACAATGACTATTGATTTCTACTCCCTGAGAAAGACTCTAAACAAACCCTTGCTCCACTTATATTTTATTCAAAGCCCTCTGCAGCTTCTGAAAGCCCCTCTTCACAACCTTCCCTGGAAGCCCTGCCCCTTCCCTTCCTGCCACTCAAACACAGCAGGACCAGCTCCTCCACTTCCAACCCTGGGAAGTGTCTGGTGACTGTGTCGGCTCGAAAGGGTTCTCAGACCCCTCAGAAAGCTTGCATCGCTGCTCTCTACCCCTCCCTTGCATCCAATTCAGATCGTCTTTTCTGCTGTGATGTTTTATACATTGTATCACCTGACCAGGCACTGTATTCTCTGCTTCAAGACTAAGATTGTTTTCCTTCTCCATCTCCTCTATCTTTGCTTTGATAATTATTATTGTTACTGTGTGTGTGAGAGAGAGAGAGAGAGAGAGAAAGAGAGAGAGAGTAAGAGAGAGGAGAGGGGGTATGTGTATGTATGTATGTATGTAGGGGGCACACATATGTTTAAGGGTGCACATTCACATAAATATGGAGACCAAAGACAACCTCAGATGTCCTCAGATGTCATTCCTCAGCACTGCTCACCTTATTTATTTGTTTGTTTGTTTGTTTTGAGATGAGATCACTTACTAGACTGACACTCACCATGTAGGCTAGGCTGGCTGGCCACTGAGTCCTGGTGGCCTATCTCCTACCTATCTCCTCTGCTGTCCTAAAGCTGGGATTAAACCTGTGTGTCATGGCACCTAGCTTTTTTATGTGGATTCTAAGGATCAAACTCAGGACCTTGAGTACTTCCCCAGCTAAGCCACTCCTGCAGCCTGTTCCTATTCTGACAATTAGTTCTTCCCCATGACATGCTATGTATCCAGTACCAAATAAACCAAGTGTCCACACGTGCTGTCTTCATGAACTCCACAACCACCTCTACTGCCATGACGGTCATTACCACTCCATAGAAGAATGGGAATTTCCCAAGGCTGAGTCTACAGCCTAGGGTCACAAAACTGATCTTGACCCAGGCACCCCTGACTTCTGTACCTTCAGTTCCCAAGTGTGGTCCTCAGTGAGCTTCAAGAGCAGGAAATGGGAGACAAAGAAATCTTCCTTTGTAGACCAGCAAACATCCCAGGAAAGGCCCAAGCCAAAGCAGAGAGAGGTCAAAACACAGGAACTCCTGATCTCTGAGCCAGCCCTCCTCTTCCCACGTCCGGGTGCTCCACTTCACGACAAAAATACCCTTTTGAAAGCTTAGTCTCTTTGTACTTCTCTACAGCAGAACAAACCACCCTTTAGCAAAAAACCAAAATAGTAATTTTCTGTAGAGTGGATAATCACCCAGTCCAGCAAACTGAAGCAGTATATACTGTGGTTAGAATGAGGACATAGGAAAAACCCTCTTGGTTTGTTTATCTTTGTATAAGGAAGAAATGCATGTGTGCCTGTGTGCACATGCCATGTGTGCCTGCTCCCAGGTCAACTATCTTGTCAATAAGTCCTTGCCACCACCACCCCCCACTGCCGCTCTGAACACTATTCATGGATGACAGCTAATCCAGAAGTTTTTCTTTTTTTGTTTTTTTAAATGCATATCCAGGAACATCTGAGCAGTATGGCATTGACAAGGCATGAAGGAGGTTGATGGGGATAAATGGGGAGAGAAAGAAATGACTGAGACCACACTGTGCCCAGGCCACCTCTCCCAGACTTCTGCAGGTTGTAATAGATACTACTTAACACCTTGGCAGACTGGTCCATGGTGGAGATGCAAAAGCAAATCTTGATCTCCAGTTTCAAAGGCTCCGAGGGACAGGCTAAATGGAGATGTCAGAATGAACATTCTAAGACAGAGAAGACTTAAAGAAAGCAAAAAAGGCCCTGAGCCCCAAAGAGAGCTCCCTGACGATGGTATTGCACACACAAGAATGACAAACTGCCAGACAGTTAGGTCTGCTCCACCCCGCCAATTCCATTACCAGCATTGCTGCACTGGGCCTTAGTTTCTGCATCTGAAAAAGGATGACCTTCATATCTGTTTCCTGAAGTTGCTAACAGAATTTTAAAAAGCACTGCATGTTAACGACCCGCAGCAGATTCCAAGGTGCTTGGTAAACTGGAGTAAAAGAAAGCAGGATAACACGGAGTGAGGTGGGTGTTGCTGTTGCTCTTTGCTTAGGGTTGGTTTCTCTCTTTTGTCTTCACTTGGCTTGGCTAACCTTGAATCACTAGATGGACCAGACTGGCTGCAAACTCATAATCAGTCCCTCCACCCCAGGCTTCCAAGTACTGGGATTCTAGGTATACACCACCAAATCTGGCTCAAACCAGATGTTTTAGGTTCATTTTTAAAGAATAAAGATCTCCCTGAGGAGCTGAAACATCAATGAGATAGAGGAAGTCTGCCCAGGCGGAGGCAACAGGAAGTACTTTTCAAAGCAAGGAAGAAAAAGGCCATGGGTGTGGCTGGCCTGGAGAAGAAGGGAGTAGTAGTAACACATTAAAGAGGATCTGAAGAAATGGGTCAGTGGCTAAGAAAATCTGTTGTTCTTGCAGAGGACCAGGGTTCAGTTCCCAGCACCAACTGTGTGCAACTCACCACCACCTGAATCTCTAATTCCAGGGGATCCAACACCCTCTTCTGGGCTCCTTGGGCACAAGGATACACGCGATACACACACATACATGCATGCAGGCACTTAAACATACACATTTCAGAGACTAAAAAACAAATTTTAAAAGAAGAAATAAACATGAAAGAGGTTGAGTTTTGTCTTAAGCGTGATGGAAAGCGTGGTTTTTGAGTGTGATCAGCTGGCCTCATATGTCACCGGGTGATGAAAGCCATTAGCGTACTAGGAAGGAATACAGCAAAACAAATTACGAGGCTGGCTCGTAGAGCCAATGCCAGAGACGATAGTGATTTGTCCAGACGCTGGAAAGACAGTGAGCCTGGACACTTTGAGCGCCGCGGGCACGGCTCACGTGGTGCTCATTTACTCCTCCATTGCTGACAGAAATCAGTCGTCAAGAAGAAAGCGTTTTGAGTTTTTGTTTTCTCTGAGTTTCCTTTTTCATTGTTCTGGCACAATTTCTAATATAAGGTCTGCTATATAACTATCAATCAATACGTATTTACATATTGATTATGTATTTGCTTAATGAATAATATACTCTCTATGAGGAAATTATTATTATTAAATTAGGAAGTGAGGAAAAGTGCCATGTCAAAGTGATTCCAACCTGAGATTGGCTTTGCTTTGGCCACATAACGGTATCTTGGTTCATTACCATGGGTCAGCTTTTCTCCTATGCTCTCGGCCAGATAAATGTATCAATTACACACATACACACACATTCTCACACACACACAAACTCTCTCACTCACACTGATACACACACATGTTCACACATATACACTCACACACACGCACGCTCATACACATACTCACACATGCACAGACATGCCCACTCACACACACACACACACACACACACACACACACACACTGGAGTCACAGGACATAATCTGGGCAAGAAAATCATCTAATACAGACCCATATCCTCAAATGAGCATAAATAGCCGTACTCCTTTTGACCTATGAACAAGGAAAATGAAGGACCAGAGACTGAATGACTTGCCTAACACCCCCTGCACTCAAGCCTAATGCTAACAATGGATGCATTTACTTTCATCTACTGTGTGCTGGACACACTGCAAAGCACATTGGAACCCCCAGTTTCCCATAGAAGGAGGAACTATCAGTATTGTCATTTTACAGATGTCAAGAATACGGCACTACCAGGGCACCCAGGCAGGAAACGATAGAGGCAGGGCTGAAATCCAGATTTAGTGTGATGTTAAGGCCACATCCCTGTACAGTTTTCAAGAGACACATTGTATTCGAGCCACCAATCCTGGCCTCTTGCAGGAACTCTTTCCCTGGGTAGATAGAAAAATATCAACCCCCTTCTTCTAGGGCCTCAGTGAAAAACCAATGCACAACTCCACTAACGTCCAGCTTCGGGAACCAGGGAGTTTACTGGGCTTACTTGCAGAGCAAGGGTGACTGAGTAAAACATTATCTCTATGAGCACAGATGACCCCGAAGCAACCCACTTTGCATAACTGCAAATCTAGAGTCCCCACCTCAGTTAAGCTTCTACAGTTTATGTAGCCTAGCACCTCCTGAGACTAGAAGTGTTGTAATTTGGGGAGGGGGGAGTGGTGCATTAGAGAAAGACACCATGTGACAGAGCTCAAGTGGAGGGGGTTTTTATTGGGGGAAAGTGAATGGGAAAAAGTGAGAAGTGGAGAGAAAGGGAGAGAGAGAGACAGACAGAGACAGACACAGAGACAGACAGAGAAAGAGAGGAGATGGGAGGTGGGCAGGGCCCCTTTACAAGGGAATGGAAGGTACTGAATGTGCATAGGAGGTGCTCTTAGTGACTACAACTGAAGCCGTAAACCCCAACGTCAGGCCAGTACAGATGCCTGAATACTAACAAGAAGGCTACATGAAATTAAGGAAGAATGATATACGGCTGGATGAGAGGCACAGGAGAGAGGGACTGAGATCGGGGTGAGCGTCCAGTGACCCCTCCCACCTCCTTCTTCTGTGAGGGAATGCCAGCTGCTAACAGGTAGCATCCTGAGGTCCTACAGCAAGAGGTCATGGACACTCGGAGGAAACGCTTGGAGGACATGCTACACAGCCAGCAAACAAGAGCAGCGCAGGGTCTACCTCGTCATCTCACAGGGCCTGGCTTTGGTTGGGCCAAGGAATCAATCTGTCGCTGTTCCCCATACCTGACTTTAATCTCCCCTACAGATAGGTCATCTTTAATGAAATGTGCACAGGTCAGCTTGTGTTATGTGATAACGTACTTTAGGAGGAACTGCAAAGACCTGAGGAATTGATTTCTAGTCTCTGGTCAAAAAAAAAATCAAAAGTCGTTATATTTCATTTATGTTCAGATTGGTATGATGTTCAGATTGGTATGAATGGCCTAGAAGTGGATAGGTCATTGCTTATTTTGATTATCTTTTCAATATTTCCATGATTTTTAATGACATATTGATCAAGACTGTTATTCAATCTCTAGTGTTTGTTTATGAAATGTTCCGTATGTAGCCAGCAGCTAACACTGAGACAGCAGCTCAGAAAGGTACCGCATCAGCTCAAGAGAAGCCAAAGCTCAGAGCACCGTCCACTGTGTTAAAATTTCACATGTTAGATGTTTTCTCTCTTCCCTTGATTCTTACGGAAATGTAGTTTTTATTGAAATTAATGTTCAAAGCTTTAGATGCTTAAGAAATAATCCTACTGGATACCAGAACATGAAAAAGAGTCACGAAACCAAATATTTCACATCAAATATAAAATGTGTCTGTGTGTTCATGTGTGTGTGTGTGTGTAAATGTGTATATAAAATCAGGAAGAGTGGCCATAATAGAATTTAATCAATTTTCATTCCTATCAGTTTGGTTTGACTATTGGCCTACAGTAGAAACCAATGGATAAATATGACTTATGCCAAGAATAACTTGCATATAGAAAAACAGCCATCTTCAAACATTGAGGGCTCAAAAAGCTGGGTGTTCGTTGGCTTACAAGTCACGGTGACTGTGGGGCCATGCTGTTTTATTGAGGGGATATAATAGACCAAGAAAATGGAAAACTCCCCACACCTAACTTCTGAAATGTGGATTCCAAGTATTTCTCTGCGTGTGTCATGTGCAGTAACTCAGTCCTCAGGGCAACGCTGGGAAGCAGCTAGCGTTATTGTTGGCATTTTGCGAATGGGGACAAAGGGGAATATGAAATTGAGTAATACAAACAATTCACAAATAAAGAATGAGCGCAAATTTAAATAGAGGCAATTTAGCGTCAACATTCAGATTCTCGACCACTGTGCTATGATGTCTTTAAATTATTATAACAGGGCAATGAAGCGACATTATTGTAAGTTTTCAGCATGTGCTAGGCCTTAGGGTTAAACTACCTTATCATTTTATTTAATTTTATGTCATCTTCTAAGAACCCAACCCAGTTTGTTTGGTGTCGTACTTTTATAGGTGAGAACCCAGACTCTTGGGACTGGAATCTACGCTCACCCTGGATGTGAGGTTCACCATCATCTCTCTTCTCACTAACTAACAGGTTGTTCTTGTTAGACCCTTCTTTCTGGGTAGAAAAGTAGGATTCTGTGTTAGGAAAGAAAACCTCTCCTCATTTTCAAGAAGTTAAAGTCAAACAATACGAACCCATTTATTTGAAGGGATGGATGGGAAATAGTTTTAAAAGACTATGAGAATTCAAGGTTTCCTCCAAAGACATTTATTTTCTAATGCATAAAAACATTAAGGAGTAAAAAACGGCAGGATGTTTGATGATCTATATAGCAGAAACAAAAGATTAGTGGGGGGGGTCTGCTCCCTGGGAAGAGTTTCTCAACCTGTGGGTTGCAGCCCCCTTGACAAACCTCTCTCCAAAACCTATAACAAATCTTACAATCTATAACATTGGCAAAATTACAGTTATAAAGTAGCAGCAAAAATGACTTTATGGTTGGCGTCATCACAACAGGAGAAAATATATTAAAAGGTTGCAGCAGTAGGAAGGTGGAGAATACTGATTTCCAGGGTTTTTGTAAGCAGACTTGGAAATGGCATATATCACATCTGCCCACAGATTGGTCAGGTGCCGGTCACGTGATATGATGCGATTTCAAAGGAGGCTGTGACCAAGAAGGAAAAAAACAATAACTCAGGCTTTGAAAAAAAACGTTTCCTTTGTCAGCAGTGATTTCCCTAATTCTACCACCATATTTCCACTTAATCTTGAGGAGACAACTATGTGAGAGATTGATACACATGAACTCTTTTCCTAGCACCTAACAGTCTCCTCAATATAGTGCAGGGAAGGCAAGAACTATCTGAATAAATGAATAAACTAACTTCACAAACTCAGACATGGCAAGTATTTCACTCAGTAGGTCTGGGACATGGAAACAGGAAAATGAATTTCCCTGGCTCTGGATCCCCACTGATTTCCATTTTGCCCCACATATTTTGAAGAGCATTGTATTATGGAATACTTCCTAGAACATTAAGACATGGACATTTCTAGACCATCCGGGGTTTGTCTTGGCTTTAACAGTTTTGGACGTGTGGTCTTTAATAAATCCCTTAACCTTAGTGGACCCCAGCTTCTTCAACTAGAAAGGGTGGTGGGAAGACACATACGGAGACCATTCAGGGGCTCATCCTACAGTCTTTTCACTTCCTGACTAATAGAACCCCAACTGATTGTAGGCCATGATGTTCTCACCACCAGGGGACATCTATGACCATTTAAGGCAAAAGGTGGCAGTCTTTTCCTTCTTCATACTTCTCAGTTCGGAAGTGGTGGTCCTCTTT